>CAKKXW010000747.1:5817-17195 GCA_920937365.1 Sphaerophoria rueppellii | reverse complement strand
TGATCCAAGTGCACGCGCATTTGGTTTTCCCATCAAAATTTGCTCCCACAAATGTATCTTGTAACATAATCCAAATGCACGCGCATCCGACTTTAAATCAGCAAAATGTAATAAAATATAAATAAAATTCAAGATAACATAGAATAAGCGAAAATCGAAATGTAATTTTGGAAAGAAATAATAAATAAAACTTCAGTCTTAAACTGGGACTCAACGAGCTCAAATCGTGTATCATTTATTTTTTTAAAAAGTCTCGGGCCACAACCCGCAACATATCTTATATAACTACGCTTCCAAAAGGAGCTTATTCTCATCTTCGTTGTTCTGTTCTATTTGCTCCTGACTGACTGCTGAAGGACTGCCATAGGAGCCGGCCGCAGAGTGTCAGTTGAATAGAAATAAGTTAATCTCAACCTAAATACCGAGAGTTTCTCACGTGCGAGATGTGCAAAAATAGAGAAAAAATTCCTATGCGTTCAGCGACGAAGACGAGAACACGAGATACGAAACTTTGCTGGAGTGGAGCTGTCGGACATTCATTTTAAATTATTCTACATTCAGTACTACCAATCTTCTAGTGGTGTATTCAATATTGAACGGTTTTTCTGTGGCTTTTTTGAACTGTCTTCATCTGATGAAATGGCTGAGTTGGCTTAATCGGCGTCAATTTCTTATTAAAGTTTTACAATACGCAGGATATTTTGTAAGTTTTCTTAAATTTGTTTTTTTAATATTTCTAACAAGTTTAAAAAGAAAAAACGCTGCATTTCTGTTATAAAGAATTACTCGGAAATCAGACCTTGCTGATAGAAGGTGAAAAGGCCTAAATTTTTATAAATCTATTGCGTGTGAGCTGACTGGAAAAATTGAGGGAAGTACAAGGTTGAAATCCAGACTAAAATCTGAGGTCTGGTGGTCGATATATTTGCATCAGAAAATATATCCCAAAGAGCATTCGAACATGTTTTAAAACAAAGGCCACTATTTTCCTGTTTGAAGTCATAACTTGGAAACCAAACCTCATAGACAGATTTGGTTTTCAGTGTTTGACAAATGATTTGTGTGGACCATTTCGAGGGAGCGATGCAAAAAATTTAGAAAAATATAACTTTGCAGGTCAGGCAAAATGCTTTGTTGCAAATACGTCTGTAATCGATAAAACTAATATCGAAATTAAATTTAAAGCTCTGCTATACTTTCCATTTCCATTCCAACCACAACTTCTTATGCACTATGCACTTTAATTTCCAAGAATTTCTGGAGCTCCCGTTAAATTTGCATTTTCTCATATGTGTTGGTTTGTTCAATTCCCCACTTTTCTTCTTAATAGGGCTAAAGAAAATCTCAGCCTCATGGTTCGACTTCGCTGCCAACACAATCGATCTTCTAGTCTACTTCCGTTTCCTGCTGGTTATATGCGCCCTATTTTCCTATATTCTATTTTTATACACATCACCCAACTGACTCTTGCTACTTCGATTTTTACTTGCGACTTATAGAATATATGGCAAGTATTGAATTCGCAAAAAAAAAAAATTGAGATGAGGATGAGATATGACATTACGATGATAGAGAAGTCGAAAAAAGCGGGTCCGGCGATTCCGTCTGTCTGTCTGTCGGAAAGTTTTCAGGCATCTACAGCCTTAACTACTGGTCCGATTGACGTCAAATTTGAAAATTATAGGTTTGAGCAAAAACTCATATCTCAATTTTTTTATTTTCGTTTTAAGATCAAAATTTAGGGTAGCCATCATACGATTTTTTTGGCCAAAAACCAAAACTTTTTTTTTTCGCCAAAACGGCTCCTACGATTTTTTTTAACCTGCCTCGAGTTTTATTTTTTTTTTAAACAATCATGTATTTTATGTAAAAAAAAAAATTTGTATTGCTCCAAAACGGTACCTCCTATAGAACCATTTTTTTGTTATTAGATTTTCTCGAAAAATGAAAGACCGATCAGCGTTAGTTTTTTTTCCGAAAGTACGTATATATTGTTCAAATAATATTTTGTATTCAAAATAATTTCAATTTTTTTTTTTTGATTTTTAAAAAATATTTTTAACTTTTTTTTTCAAAATTCTGTATTTCAAAAACGGATCAATTTTAAAAATCCAAATTGAAGAATAATATGTTTATTTGCATGGTCTTGAAAACTGCATACCCAATTTTAAGACATTTGAGAAAAATTAAAAATACAAGAAATTAATTTTAAAAAAAATGGCTCCGACGATTTTCAAAAAAAAATTCCAATCAATCAAGAATAAGGTTTGAATTTTTTGGCATTTAATTTTTTGGAATTAAATGTATTTACGAGGTACATTTTTAAATTTTAAATATTTTTAATAAATTCTAATTATTTTTATATAGCTATTGAGTTTTTTTTTTTTTGAGTTAAGTGTAAGCTGTAAGTAAGAGTGTAATCAGAATTGCTTAAAGTATATCTCTTATTTTAACACTACTTTTTGCAATTTATAGAACATAAAAGTAATCATAAATATTTAGTTTTAGCATGCAGGAGCAAGTTCGTACGACCCAGTCGTGCACATTGTTTATGCTACAAGTACTGGTAACTGTTGTGTATGATTCAGAGCCAACTAGTCGAACCTGCGTTATAAAGATGACTTGTTCTTTTGTGGAACCTCGACATAACATAACCAAAGCATGTTAGTTATTCCTTGCGAATACATTTCATAGCCAAATGGCGTAGGTGTGTGTTGAGGTATCACTTCCTGGTTTTGTAAAAACATTTTACAGAAGGTCATATCCTCAACTCAAAGTTTCAAAGTTTCACTTTCCGTGAGAAGAAGGAGGATAAAATATAATACAATTATTTGTCGTCGGGCAAAGGCGATGGCGGGAGCACTGTAATTTTGGCAGAAGGAAACACACTGTGTGGAATAAAATGCAGAAATAAAGAAGACAAGCTATGAAGGCATGTTCAAAACCCAAATAGTTACAATAAATTTCGGCGATGAGTGAATTCAAATTTGCACTTATATTACAAAAATACCACAGTGGCACACCCAAATAATACATTCCGTCACTCGCATCCAACTCATCCACTCACCCAAACATACCTTTCATATTGCCATTTGGAAAAACAACGAAAAAGAAAAAAACGAGAAATTGTATTATTAAACGATGAAAAGTTTGTTTTGGTAGAACAGGATAATCCTCATGGAGGCCCCAGCTTTATCAACAACATGTACATTGTACATACAGGTATGTCAGGGAGGTGGGTGATTCGAAAAACATATTTTTGTTTCAATGAAATTCGAACTGGATTAATACGGAAGGTGGCAAAATAAAGCTTTATCGTTACGTTACGTTTATGAATAGCACCGGAGCAGAACCTACTTATTATTGAATATTATGTTTTTGGGGCCAATGATTTATTTATCGCACGTAAAATTTAGATGGATGTTGTTTCGAGAAGTTATCGCAACCATTAGTTCTAGTTGTGAGGCTTAGGCTCTGTGTTGTTGGGCTCAAATTTATGCAGCAAACAATTAATCATTTTGATTGTATATATGTGAACATTAGGACCGAAAACGTGGTGCATAATGGACTTAGGAGGTTTTGTGGTGAGCATGATGTTTTTTCGTTAATTGATTTTTTGGGGAAAATTATGACTAATGCCGGTTTGTTGCCACAGAGGAAGCCATATTCTGACTTGAGGCCGGAAGTGATGTTTCAGAAGGTGTGAGGCGCTATTGATTTTGGCACATGGTGGTACAGATGGTTTTTGTTTTGATGAGTATAGAAAAGGAGTAAATAAATGTTCAGTGTTTATACGAAAAAGTTTGAGCAGGATATTTAATTATTTCACTTGAGTTTGTGTTTGTGTTGGAATTAAGTTATGTCGTATGTTTTAATATGGAATCGAATATTTTGAATTCAATTAAATCTTTCCTATAAGATTGTCTTGTTCTCTAAAACTGTGTTGAGGTTATGTATATGACAATTAATACAATTCTGTAAAGACGAGCTATAATGTCCTCGTACAGGTCATCAAAGGTAGACAAAGACTCAAATGAAACACATAGAGGTTATAAGTCGAAGTCCTACAGATCGAGTTTCCTCGTTCGGTTCTAGAGGGAAGTGTTTGAAGTTCAGGCTTTAATTTGTGTGTATAATTTCATGTGCACTGTTTGCGAAAATTCAGAGAAATACAAGTTTGAAATCCAGAGAAAACGGTGTTCCCTGGAAAATCAATATTGCAAATATTTCCTTAACCGATTACCCGAAAAAGAAATTTCTATTTTTTGTTGTATAGACCTATTTTTGATACAACAAAAAATAGAAATTTCTTTTTCGGTTTTCTATAGTTTTTACATATTTCGTGGATGAGACTCAGATTATTATACTTTTGAAATATGAGATTTGGTTGCCGAGATAATTGCATCAGAAGATGTTTTCCAGATAGTAGCGCCATTTTCATTATATTATTTGCTGTACAATTGCATTTTGGATTTCCAATATTATTCTTTCAGTGTGGCACTGCTTCCCTTTTCAGACAGGCCGTGATTAATCAAATTCAGGTATAATTTGACTTTTCTTTAATCGCCAACTAAATAAAACAAACGTTATTTCTCCATGTTCAGAAGTCCTTTTTTTGGAAGAGTTCCAGATTAAATACAAAGAGAAACAATTCCCCGAAAGAACAAGTATGTATATATCTATATATATTCCCAATGTAAATAAAGAACGATATCAAAACAGAACACAAATTGATAAAATAAGTTCTTGAGAAATATTCGCACTTCGAGGCAGATTGTTCTAACTCATTGTTTGTCAGAAAAATCATTTAATCATTATAATGCGATATTTTGCCTTTCTTGTTATTATTCTATGCTTTCCTGAAGAATTCAACCTCTAGACATCTTATAAAAATATTAATTTACTAAAGAGAAGAAAAAATAATTGTTAAAATATATTTAAGGAGGTACACATTTTTGTGTGAATGTTTTCTAATGTTTGTCTTTTTTGTTTGAATTTTTAATTATCTAACGTGTAAGTCTGCATTAGCAGACGTTATTTCTTGTTCGTTTGTGTTTTGAATCTGTTTGTTTGCATTTCTTGTAGTTTTTGGTTCACACAACTTAAATTTAAAAAAATAAAAAAAATATTTATTACTATTTACTTTTATATCAAGTTTCATATCTTTTTTATATTCAGAACAATTCCCTACAGCTACAATCTCTCTCGAGGTTGAATGCTTTGTTAGATGGATTGGATAGTCGTTCGATCGGTAACTGCTCAAACAAACATCAACGAGCATATATCATATTCTGCACACTCTCGTTACTCGCTGATGCATTTGCCTTACCTGTTGCTGAAGCTGGCGCAAACGAGTTCTCTGATTGCAGTTCTAGCATTTGTACTCCTCCGAGACTCCATTGAAAGCCTCCTCATCTTCCTTGCAGTATCTGCAATAAGACAATGTTTCAATTTTAATATGAAAAAATTTGACTTCGAAATTAAAGATAACAAGAAACAAAATCCTTATATTTATCGAGAATAGGTTATGCAAAATTATCTCCTTGATATCGTCCAGCTTATACGACTTAACCTCTTCAAGTTCCGGACACCAAATGGGAAAATCCGATATGTACCGCGCCAATGCAAGCACCGTTGCACAAATCAAAGGACAAAATCTTCAAGACAATCTGCTGCATGCGGTGTACCTCAGCTTTTGTGTACGTATCGTCGGTAATAAATACAATCTCGCCAACATCAGGTGGATAGATTTCTTCATATTTCCTAAATAAATCACAAAAAAATAAAAAAACAGAGTAGTTACAACATTGAAAGGATGTTCTTGCACAATGAAAACAATATATGATGATGCTCCACAAAGACAAACAGCAGTAGAATTTGCTTTTGCTAAGGATTTGAAGGAACTGTCATTAGTTTAGTTTACTTGCGATGCAATGTACATTGCAGCTGTACCAATAAGCTGTAACTTTCCTCGCACCACAGACATTTGGCTTAGGAATCTATAGATGTAGAGGCCAGGTAGAGGGTTTCGGTGTCGAGTTTGTATGTTTCGGCAACTTCAACTAACCAATCGACTAGAATTGTTTGCATTGAGCTATTAATGTCTGGCTGGCGCTTCATATATGTTGGCTTTGGACGGTATTTTTTCTATTGTGAAAGGAGAAAATATAAAGAATATATTAAGGTCATTTGGAAATCATGTATGTGGACTGGGGTTATGTAATTTTTCTCCATTCATCGATATTTTGGGTAGTCCCCAACTCTTTTCGCGCTAGAAGATATATTTTATGGTAAGACATTCCATTTATTTTCGAGTGTATTGTTTGCTATATGAAGAAAATGACCTGCAAAGAACATCACATCTGGAATTTATAAACTCAAAAACACAGCGCCAGATGAGAAAATACTTACAGACCTGAGGTTTGACATAAAGATCACTACAGCAAAGAAAATATAATACCCTTAGGATTGGGAATACTTGAAGAACTTGTTAAGGCAGGATTGTAGTGATGATTAATTGAGAGTAGAGTGGTGAATATAAGTATTCATTTTTCAATATTGAAGGAGCATGCAAAACAAGAACCTTAAATAGCATCTCCTACCGGGTCACTCTTCAAATCTTTTTTTCTTCATAAATCTAATGAAAACTACAAAAGCTTCTTTTACAACCAGAAGAGTTTAACAATATTTATTCGAATTAATGAACTCGGAACTTCATCCGTCGGAATGAAAACAGAGAAAGTCAATCTCTTCAACTCGATTCCAAAAAAGCCATTACATCAAAGAATTTCTACTTAATTTCGATCAACTTTTCTTCCTCACTTTCAATCTTCACACGAATTGTAAGACTACTATCTCAGAATTAAAACAGAAGAAATCGTAAATGGTTCGCTCGTTCGCCTAGCTCCTGTGCTGGCGTTGATGTACAAAGGACTTTAACAAATTCAAGCTCCTAGTACTCAAACATAACAACTGCAGGTGCATGTTTATAAATCGTATTGTGCATCTTTGAATACTCATAGAGTAGTTTTTATCATGAATTCGATTGAGTGCAAGCAATCAGCAAGCGTATTAGAGTCGAAGAAATTCAAGTCAATTCGCCTCCTCTGTGAGTCGAGTGTGTTAGTGCATTTCTTTGCTCTCAACAGATTTAGAATTTTAAGTAACAGTTTTTGAGGAGGGTCGGTAATCATTATCATCTTCATCATCATCATTTTGTCGGCTATGTTGTATCGTCATAGGAAAAGGGAAGAGGGCAAGAAGAGCCAAATTCTGTCTTATCCTGGAAATTCCCTCTGCTGCAGCAGATCAGGGAAGTTGGGAATATCGTAATTTCAATAGAATATGCAAAATGCAGATATTGTGTCCTCGTTTTCATTGTGGCAATGCTGCTGGTGCCTGAGCTGGTGCGGTGCATTCGCAAGATTTCGAACTTCGTTTATCTATTTTTCTCTCTGCATAGCATATACATAGCCTGATAGATTGTTGCTGTTTCTGCATAAATTGACATTTTTCCAAATTCATTGGGAGCAAGTAGATTGAGATTACGTCAATTTTGCTCGAAATGTGTTCATAGTTACTCCTTCTTTTTGGCTGTTGGATTTTTGGTTGAATGCGTTCATACATATTGAATGGAAGTTAATTTTGCTGACATACATTTTTTTCTAGTTGAGGATGAAATTGCCAGATCTAATCTCTCACCTAATTAGGTTGCGACATAAGTGATTACTTATATAGTTTAATGTTTAAGAGCCAAATGGGTGGTGGCTTGTGTTTATGGTTGGTTATTGCAATAGAGAGGAAGACGAAGGAATCAGCAAATCAGCAAATCAGTTGATTTAACTAGCAACCACGTTTTTGTTTCCATCCTGCCCTAATCGGTTGTTTGGCAATGACGATTTGTAGACAAGAAAATAGTTCTATGCTCGTTAGGAGAGTTGTCCTGTTGTTGTAAATAACAACTTTTTATAGGATGAAAAGAAGATTTCTGCTTGGTAGCATTTTAGTTGGGAACTAAACTGGATATTAATAAATAAGGTTTCTTCAACTAGATTTTGGGTTTGTCTTGAGGTTGTCTTGAGATGAATAAAAATATTTTGTCTATTTTTAGCAGGAATATTTTTGAACGGCCAAATAAGTGACAGGAAATATTTTTGAGGAGTTGATTATTAATAAATCTATAAAGGGCTCTCAAAAGATGTCTTAAACTCGAGACTTCATGGCATTAACAGCAACAAAAAATTATCAGGTTTTGACTATGCTTTCAATCAAAGGAGTTTTACGTCATTAACAGTTCCTAGGCATGAGAACTCAAGTTTAGTACTTATTCCGTCCGAAAATTGCTTCACTACAGTATTTCGTCCTTCGAAGATTATCCCACCATAACTAGCATAGGATAAAGTTACACTGAAGCTTCATGTCTCGTTGTTCACAAAGAAAGTAGCAGTGTCCTTGTCTTGCCCATCCGTACATTTTAAGTGTGAAAACGAAAATAACATTGAAATAAGTATAAGAATAAATACTGATTTTGTAGCTTAACGCCAGGTTGTCTCACACAAAATTTCCAAGACAGTTTCAAGATCTTACAAAGGCGATAAATTAATATGAATATCCCCTGAACCGATTGGTTTTTGTATTGTTATTTGGAAATTCTTTCCAAATGGCGCTATTTGACCCATAAATTGGATTAGGTATCTAAATAACATGATTTTCAGAAAGAACCAGAACAAGGATGTGGGTATCCTAATTTATTGGAAACAAAAGCAAAAAGAACCTCCATCTCTTTGAACAAAAAAAAATGTTTTTCTCTTGAACTTCCATTTTATTGTTCACTTCGAGGATTATGCTGGCGATGTATGTAATATAAACTTGCATTAGCCCCTGGCATGGAAACACTCCTCGTTGCGTTACACTATATTCTTTTAGTTCTTACAGCTTAATATTTTTATAACTTCTGCAAGGCTCTTGGAAAAAAATGTCATTCAGTTTGTAAGAGACATTTTGGCAGCGACTTCAGGAGATCATCCCCTTGATAGGCGTGCAAAAAAGAAGTTGGTGATGGCGATGTTAACAGGACGAGAAAATCATATTCCGAGCACCTCCAAGGAAATGAAAAAAAGTTAACAGTATTGTTCCGTTTCTGTAAACGGTCCCATATACTCTAGTGCCTTAGCGTCTTGCATAATTCATAATGTTCCAGTGAGTGTCTAAGAGACTAGTCCATTAAATTTCATAACAAAGGAAGTTGACCACAGGCCAAGAAAAAATGTAACACGTTTAAGGCAAGCTCCCCACGTGGAACATATCAGAGTTCAGTGCTTTAATAGATTTTTTTCTTGTCTGCAATTCCAAAAACTAATTGCTATCCTTTACAAACGAGCCTATGCAGTTTTTTCCACAATTCATCTGCCCCTAGGAGGTTGCTATGAATTTGTGTTCTCTTATATCTGTTCTTGTGCGAGCTAATTATTATGGACATGGTACAATGAACTGATGCTCTGTCGAGGATCTCGACAACAAAAACCACATGTCCATAGGAAAAAAAACGGAAATAAACGAAGAACATAATTCCTACCATTCATCTCCCTTCAAATGACAAATAATAAAACAAAAAAGAAAATATAAAACACAAACACATAATGCGTTCGAGCATGTATCGGTGAGATAATTTGAAGGTTTTGTTCACAAAAAATAAAAGGTTGATCTCAACCCATTACAACTTCTACATCATTTATCCATATTATTTGCCCTATGGTAAGTGGAGAGTCCTTTATAGTCCAGAAACTTGTGTTATTCGTTTTTGGTTTATATGTACTCTTTAACGAGATTTCTTCAGCAACGACGCAGCGTTAAAGACTGAATGTGAGAAGTTTGCTTCAAATTAAATAACACATGTTGTATATGTGCTGTCCTAAAACTTGATTACATTTCATCCAATTTGAATATTATCCAAAAAAAAGGACTAGGAACGAGAAAGTAAGAAAAAGATTTTTTAAAATTCGTGTGTGTGTATTGTTTGTACCCCCTTGCATTCTGAAAGGAGTCTCTGATGAATAACTAGCAGATTTAATGTGAGTAATGAGTTGGCGGTGAAAACATTTAATAAATAGCTTCATTTAAAACGAATTCGCCCTTATAGAATCTTTTTCTTTATAACGCAATGAAATGAGGTAAGTGCGCATGTGTTGTCGACTTTGGTATAAAAAGATTGTTGATATGTTGTGTTCCTTCAGTTGAATGAAGAAATACGAATTTCGTTGAGAACTTTTGAAGGTTTTTATAATCATAATTCTTCCTAAAGCAGAAATTGCATATTAACGATTAAACTTTCCTGAGAAATGAATTGGTTTTGACAAAAAAGTTTAAGCACCTTATGACTGAACATTAATTTTTGGTTTCTTAAGAATGATAAAGTCTATGGATATAAATTATGTATTGTGATCTATTATTGCAAGAAGGTAGGCCTTTGTTTTCTTTTTTATCCTTAAAATGCGATCTATAAAATTATTTTTCGTGATTTCCTGCTTCAGACATTTCATCGATTCCAAATCTGCAACACTCAGAACTTTCCCAGTTTGCCTGTAGCAGTTGATTCACAAAAAGAAAGGCCATCTATCAGTTACACCAAATAAAAAACTATTCGAAAATTTGGTTACCAAGTAATGTTAAGACTTACCAAACCATATAAAAAAATGGCTAACACTCACACACTTTCTTGTGGTACACGTAACACAGCCTAACTACATATAACACGAAACCATTTTCCGTGCAAATGTGTAGTGACTGTATATTATTTAAAAATGTTCTATAGAATTTGTTTTAGAACCGATAAAAATAACAAACTGGCAAATAAACTTATCTGAGTATTCATCGGTAGTAGTGTCCGTAGCTTAGTGGTTAGGTGCGTTGGCTGCTAAGCAGAACGTCGTGGGTTCGAATCCTACTTGGGCCCAATGTTTTTATTTCATCTTTCACGGACACTGCCTCTTGCGAAGAGCTGACAAAACTTCCAAGAGTATCATCTGTCATGAAAAAGTGCTTCTCAACTTTGCCGTTCGGAATCGGCGTAAAACAGTAGGTCCCCTCAATTCTTCACACGCACCTAGAGAATTGTTGATGAGAGTAAGCCACTTAGGCCTTGGCTCTTCAAGAGCTGTCGCGCCACTCTATTTATTTTATTTTTGAGTATTCATCGGTCGAATAAATTAGAGCGTTTTTTGTCAGATAAAGTCTATCTGATGATTGAAAAATCCAATATTTGGTTATTTGTCGAATAAACACTATTTGCCTGTTTATCTTACGATTGTCGAGAACTTCTCGGTTCCGGATTCACCGAATGAGAGTAGTTGTTAAGAGATCCACGCACACTTCTTAACTCC
>CAKKXW010000743.1:0-17263 GCA_920937365.1 Sphaerophoria rueppellii | reverse complement strand
AAATAATTTGAACGCCCGCCAGTCAAATCCTAACGACTTCCTATACAAACTGAAACAAGAACATTCCGTTAGGGTTTTTAATTAGTGTTAAAAATTTAACAATAACTTTAGAGAGCATGGGCCCGTTCAAGAATAATGACCAAATAACAGCGGTTGGCTTTTACGTCACTTCTGACTTTTTGACTTGAACAAAACGATTAAACATGAGTCTTGTGCTTCCATAAATGGAACTTCTCTCGACTTTGATGAAGGTTTTTCCATTTATCATTTTTGAATGGTTATGAAGCTCGTTTTGAAGGTGAGGTTATTTAATAATTTGGTGCTGGTTGTTACTGTTTTCAGACAAATCGATAAGATCAGTCTCTCTGCCACTTCCTAAGGTGTGTACTGGACCACTTAAGGAGAATTGAAGTTCAATAAGCTTGTGGTTCAATACAATTATTGTTCGTGATCGACCTTGAAAATGTCGCTCACTTGGATTCTCAAGACTTTCAGACACTTCAGTTGCTGTTATGAGAAAAGATCTCCAATGGAGTGGGATTCAAGTGAGTCGTACGAAGCATGGGGTACCGCTGCTTGATCTTGAATTGAATTGATATTGTTGTACATGTGGAGTGAGTGATTTTTGAAGGGAGCAATGTGTTCCACATCGTTGCACAGTGCACAGAAATTATTTATTTACCAATGTGGTCGATGCAGTGAGGTATGGCGATTCAAATGAGTGTCGGTGGTCGTATTACATCAACTTGTCTTACGGTCTAGCACGTAAACCGAAATCGGGAAGATTGATTTGATTTTGAAATGCGGTTGGGTTTTATTTGTTAAGCGGCTTATTATTGTTATTGCTTATTGATGTGGATCTCAGTTTGGATTTTGTCATAAAATTTGAAGGGGGTGCGGTTCAATGCATGTTTTTGTGCAGTTAATCTAGAAAAAGCAAGTGGTCGCATGTTCCGTAGAAAAAATTTTCAAATTTCAAAGGTTGTTCGCTGTGAAATGTGTGAATAGTGTCATTTTGAAATTGGGGAGAAAAAATTAATCATCAAGTCTCCCCGACGGGGAATTGAACCCCGGTCTCCCGCGTGACAGGCGGGGATACTGACCACTATACTATCGAGGATGTTGATTTATCGGGCGACAGAAAAATTGCATCATGTACTTGTACTTCATAATGTAAAGTTTTTGAGTAAATATTTTCCTTTGAAGAATTTTTGAGGCGCAACCCCGATTTTTAATTCGAAAGCAAACGGAAAATGTGCTGGAGTTAAATGCTTTTCGTTTATCCGTTGACTGAAGTTCTTATGATTAAAATGCACTTTTAATGTTGTTGCTAGATTAGCAGTTCATTTACAAACTCGAAATATTAATCCATTAGGCAATAAGATACCCAACTTTCTGTACAACAAGAACAGAAGAGGTGTTCCGCAGGGCTCCATTCTTAGACCTCTTGTGTTTTCGCTGTACTAGAATGACTTTCCACCAAACGTTCTGTCCTATTCGTAGTGTTTTGTTGAAGTCGCGTTGTTGTGGTGGCAAAGCTTTGCTTTTGAAACTGGCCGATAAACTGAAAGGCCGATTACTTACTTACTTACTTACTTAAGGGGGCGCTTATAGTCCGTTGTGGACTTGGACCTCAATCAACACGTCTTCGCCAGCCAGCTAGGTCCATAGACCATAGCTAGCTGTCTCCAGTTTTGCACTCAAAGTTGATTGAGGTCCTCTTATACTTGAGTGCGCCACCTGATTCGCGCTCTTCTTCTCCTCCTACGTCCTTCGGGAATAGTGTCGAAAGGCCGATTATAAACGAGTTATAGTTACATCATAGTAGTAATTTATTTACTTAAGATTGAGCTTAGGTCTGATTTTATGCAGCTGGATCCAAAAAACTGTGATTTACAGTCCTCTAGCCAGTGTTAGTTTTGCAGGCAGATTATCGTCAGGCTGCATGCTCCAGCTGAGTCGATTTCGCCTTCTATTGCGCTGTCTGACAGCTGGGGTTGACAGACCCCAGTGTCCGGACGATTTTGATCTCAATAGGATATAAAGGAGAAAACTAAACACAGAATTTTAAAATAACAACAAAATAAATAATCAGTAACATTTATCACATACACATCCGAAGTTTCAACCCGAACAAGGGTATAACGGAAGAGTTTGGGTGCCGCAGACCGTGGAAAAATATACTGGGAACAGTTGATTATGTGCAATTTTGTAATCAAATGGAGTTTGTTTCAATGAAAATATAATGAACTTCCAAAAACTAATGAGAAAAATAAAGTTTGCTTTTTTTAATCGTTTTTTTTTTTATAGTGTCTGGCGAACTGGTCGGAAATAAGGCGAGAATCTAGTCTCCAGACAGCTCTTAGGTTTTATTTTATTATTTTTTCTATGTTAAAATTCTTTTAGAAACGTTTAATTTCCTTGGCCAAAGTGCTCTTTGTATACACCAGTAATAGTGCGTGTTGAAGGCTTCGTCCCTTTACAGGTAGATTTTGAAGACAAGAAACACAAACTAGTTGACCTTGGAACATGTTAGTATTACAGATACGAATTCATATAGAAAACAGGAGAGTTATGCACCATTTAAGCAACCGACGAGTAGTGATGTAGGTTCAAAATCGTCCGGAGACTGGTCCCAATTTTATTTTTCTTATATTTCGTTTGAATTAACAATAGCCAGAAATTATTCTTTAAATTATTTTGATGCCAAACAATCAGGTGAAATGAAAATGGTTTCATCTAAACCTACTCAACGCATAACAGAAAAATATTGAGTTTTTATTTGGAAATGTCCGGACAATCGATTTTCATGTCGTTCGGAGACTAGAACTGTTGTCCGGAGACTCCGGAAAAAAAGTTGTCTGTCCGGAGACTTGTGCCGTTAATCTATATATCAACCAAACTCAGAAACCCCGAAATTCAAACGGAAAAGTGTCCCCTTTCCTGCTGGGTCCCTTCTTCTATGTGTGAAAATTTCCAGAAATGCGTCATTGAGTAACTTTGTTCTTCACATATTTTTGTATCTTTTCGATAATCTATCTTTTTATCATTTTATGCAATTAAAATCTCTAACTTCGCTTTTAATCTTCACAAAACATTAAAACACTATCGTTTTTCTCTACTCTCGACAATTCTCAGTTCAAATTTCCTTGTTTTGATACGTTTACCACCCGGATGGATGTCTAGACATGTTCTCGATGTCTCTGGTCTAACAAAGTCACATAATAGCTTCTGCGCCCACACTTCCGTGAGAATATGTAAATCAAGATCTCTTCCACTTCGTCTTCAAATTGAAAAAGAACCTTGATACCGAATAGGGATCCCCTGTACAGGTACACCCTCGCGAGCGATTCTCAAATGGTTTGGTCAGAATAGAAAAACCGCCAAACATCTTAAGATCATGTAAAATCAACGAACTCGAACCGAACGTCGCAAATTTTATGTAACAAAAAACGTCCAGAACTCAGAACATAGAACTCTCTATAATTTCTTTGTATGGTAGGAAGACAAAAAAGATGTATCAAAGCACATGAAAGCAATTTAAAATGCGCTTCCTGCTTTGGCGCACAAACATATAATATGTATCGCCAACGACGACGACGACGAGACCGTGGTAGAAGAAAGATCCCTCAAATGGACAGGTCGGCATTCGGACATGCAGTAATCAAAGTAAATTAAATCGTGTGCTCTAGCTTACCACGTTCCTTTAAAATCTCAAGTAAGACTCTATAAGGGTTTACCGAATAGAATCTAAGGTCTATGTCTCCGCAATAGTCTTCTTCAAAGTCATCGTCATTATTGTGGTCGTCGTGCATCGTTGTCGTTGAGGGAGTACTCTTACCTTCAACACAATTTTGATATGCTTTTACTTACTCCACGACGCGAGTAGTATTTTCAAGGAGTAAACGTTGAAGACCACTCAAAAAACCCAAAATGATTTCAGTTTGTGATCAATTGCATGCGACCATGCTCTTGACTTTATTTTCTGTTTTTTTCTTCTCTGCATACATCGTGTATTTATGTAGACAGCACTCATTGGTGTTGGTTATTGTGGTAATATATTTTCTTAGAATAATCAGCGATGCGAAGGTAAAATCGCTTTAACATGAGGTAAAGTAGTCCCTTACACTGACACTCGTCGAAGGTACAAAAAAAAAAAAAACAAAAACACCATGCCTTGGCTCGAGTACGACCATCCGACCGACCATCTGAGGAGTTAGATAGAACCCTTCAAATGTGCATAAATTGAGATACTCTATTCCATGAAATAGACGCCAACTTGGGATACGACAACATTATTTTTGTGCAATCTTCCGTAGTCGGACAGGTGGACATAAACATGGAAATGGTGGTGTTGTTTTTGCTTCTTTCTTTTTTAAAAGGAATTCACAATGTCACTTGTTCGATGTTGGAGCACTTCAAGTCCATAATATTCAGAACACCACATCTGGATTTTCTCTAAATGACTTGTTTCAGTTACTTGAAATGGTTTTGAAGCTTTGGTTTGTTACTTCATCATCATATGGCTTAAATTGGAGCAGGTCTACGATGTTGTCTTGAATACACACTTTGTTTCGGACGCGATTGAAATCATGGTAAATGTATTTCATAAATTCTATCAAAAATGTCAAATGATACCAGGAAAGTGTAATCCCGGAAGACAGTTTATAATGTTCTCGATTTTGGATAAATGTTTCTTGTGAAAACAATTCTTATTGCCCCAAAATGTCTGAGATCGGTGATCAGATTTCCCTCTCCGTCTTTGCAGTTTACAGTAGGTGCAGCCCGGTGTAGACTGCGTCATGTGTATTCGTCATTTCTGCCGACTCTTCTTCAAATTAGTGAAGGTGAAATTTTTCAATTATAGGTTATGGTATGATGTAGCGTGACCCCACAAACTTTTACTATGAATCGTCAAAACTTCAATATAAAATGAACGCCTCCAGTCCCAAATAAACTTTTCAAACACAATGCAACTTTCAACTTCAACGTCAAGAACCTTCCATAATTTAATTTAAACATCGTAAAACACACACATCTGCCCCACAGTAAACCAGATAAACCAACTTAAACTCCTTCACTCACTCATGCCGCAGAGAGATAGTGGTCAGAGCAATAAAAAAGTACTTAACATCTCTCCACACGAGATGTACCTAATTTCCTGGTAATCTAAGTCACCTACAGCGGCGGTGCCACTAAAACGATCTCCCAAAGCAAAGTACCCCATTAAAATCTCATTTTCACAAGATCTATATCAAGCTGCCAAGACACCGTCACCGCAGTTTGACTGCAACACAACAACTACTTGAAGGGATTAAATACTTCGAAGGCTAATTGTTAATTAGACAGTTCCAAAGTCGGTTTTATCTTAAGCGAAATCAAAAGCGTCCCATATCACGGAACATCAACCATCTCGAACAGCTCCGGTAGCAAATAAAAAAAATTATAGATATGACTAACTAGTTTCGATTGTGTCTTCGACAACATTAAACCTTTTTGCTGGTGAGACTTTGTGAGTTAAAAAGTCCTCCCACAATCGCATTTTAATGAGTCTATAAATGTGGATAGTCAAACTGCAACTCTCCATTCTCCAATGTTTGTTTTTATTTATTTTTTTAGAGTCAATTGTCAAGTATGGAAAATATGTCATATCGCTCCCACGGTCTTGTCAAATCCACTGACATCCCGTTGAATGGTGACTGTCTTCGAATTACGAGACTTTTTACATGATTTATTAGCCGGGAATTGTGTTCAGCAATCAGCATGGAAATATTATGGCAGGGAATTCCATTGCAATCAACATGCAGATTGAGGTTAACTCCTGGGAGTTCGGCTACCGTTTATGATTGACGATTGATTTTCTTATAGGATGTGCGATGGGTTGGTCAATTAGTATTCTATTCAAGGCGGAAGACGAAAAGTGAATGATATGATTTGACATTTAGCATAAGGATTTGCAAGAGTGGTTGTTGCTACTGTGAGTGCAGGGAAAATGTGGAGTAGTTAAAAGGAGGAAACTGGAATAAAAGCAAAAAAGCATCTTCCCATACCGGGAATCGAACCCGGGCCTTCTGACCATATGGGATGCTATCTTTGTTTGCATTTCTGACAACCATCGAAGACACTATGTTTTTTGATTTCTATATTTAGTTGAGTCATATGGTTTTTTCCAGCAATTAATGAGTTTATCGGCCTATTCTTAAGTTGACACAGTTTTACTTTTTCGAAAGCGAAAAATGAAATTGGAGTGGAGTGGAGAGAGATGATGATGAAACGGAATGCAAAATAAGATCTGATGTGATTTTCATTTCTGAGATCTTTTCCGCCGTCACCTCGTTTATCTTTTCAGATCAAAGTTCTTTGCAAAGTGATTAAATTTTCACTATTTTTGTTTTCACTTCAATTGGAAATCTACACTTCTGAAGCTATCACAAGTTTTACTTTTCAAGAACATCGAAAGTCATGGATATGTTATTCGAATAGGAATAGAAATAGAAAATTCGATTGAACATCTGAATCAACCATTCTCTTTGATTAAGATCATAATTAGGGGAAGTCGCGGAAGAATAAAACAGCGATACGACGACGCAAGCGGCATGCGGCAGTAGGTCTAGTGCATGACGAATTCAGTCGAGCGAACACAAATTACATCAAATTCACAGCGTTAATGGCGTTTGACGTGAAAACACGCATGAAAATTGTTTTATGAAGTGGGTTAATGATAATTTGGAATGGTTGAATGATGTGTTAGGGTGACTAATGGAGATCAAGTTATATTTATTACTTTTCAAATCTGTATGTGATGACATATATAATAAAATGAATCCAAATTTTCCTTGGTCACAGCAAACGCCTGAACGGCTGAACCGATTTCCCTATTCTTCTTTTTGTTGTGTTCGTTATTGTCAGTGAGAAGGTTAATGTGAAAGAAAAAATTTAGAAAACTGCTTGGAAACTAAGAAAATTTAAGAATACTTAATCATAACATAAAAAAAAACTGTTTAAAGAGTGGGGTAAGTCGGGATGATTTTTCGAAATATCTCAAGTTCCAGTTTCATGTCTTAGAAATTTGCATTTGTTAAAATATCATTTAAGCAATATAAAAACATCGCTAAATATCGATTTTAATATTTTTATCTGAGTTATACACTTATTTCTGAACCCTTCCAAATTGTCAATTTGACATTTACAATAGGAGGTTTTGACAGAGGGAGAGGAGCATTTAAAAAATCCCTCTTTCCGCAATTACCTATAGAAATTATGCAAGTTTGTGTAAAATTTCTTCGAGAAATAAAAGTTGTCCTATCTTGAGAGCATCTCGCACAATCTTTTGAGGGTTTGAACAAAAAATTACACTATTGGTTGTTTTAAGCCATAAAACGTGCCAAACTCGTAATTTGTGACTTGCTTAAGCCTAGGCAACAGTTTCGTCTCATAAAACCCGCAAACCAAGCTTTTTCCAGCAAGTTTGTTTTACATTCCATGATTTTGGATATAGCAATTGCTCCTACAAAACTATTTCAAAAACCTCCTTTCAATCTTCTTTTGGACAAAATACTTAAAGAACTTATACAAGCACGCATGAAAAATAGTTTTTCTACCTATGCGTTTTAATCAAATGCAGATGCTGCCTAATATTGCAAATTGGAGTAATCGAAAGCTCAGAATTAAGGAAAGTGCACTTGGATTACTTACCATCAAAAAATAGATCGACCGACTAAAACAATTAAACACCCTACTTCTCACAGCTTCAAAGACACTGATCAGTTATTTAGTATTTACACCCATCATCACTTACTTCATTTGTTCATCACTTAAAATGCTGCAAATGAATAGTTTTCACGTAAAGGGCTAATGTCAATTCCTGGCTCATGTCAAATCATCCCGATCTTAACCCTGCTTCCTTTTATTCAAATAATTTTCAAAAATTCAAAAAATTGATTTTGATATATAAACAAAAATAAAACTAGCTCCCCCAATAAATCATTTCTCGAGAGCCAGTTTGACATTTGAAATTACCTATCTGATTCGAAAAGGAGAAAGAAAGAAGCCTTAGTAGCAGTAGAAAGTCAATTATTCGTGTTATCAACATCGTGCGTGCTTCGGTATTGATGAGTCCCCTCCTTCGTTGGATTAGAAACTTTCGTTCTATACAGGTTGTATATGACGGATTCAAGTCTGAAAACCCTTATATAACATGCTGGTGTGCCCCAGGGCTCCGTTTTGTCTCCGACCCTCTTCCTCATTTTCATAAATGATCTCTTGTCTGTAACTTCTAATCCAATTCACTGTTTCGCTGACGATAGTACCCTTAGCTTTTCATATTTCGTTCCAAGACTCACATCCCTACTCTTCGGATGTGGAACTGGAACGGCTAAATATGATAAGCTCATTTAACTCTGACTTAAACAGCATTGTGCACTGGGGAATAAATAACAGAGTAGAGTTTAATGCTTGAAACTCAATGCGTCTTGTATCGTTGAAGCGGACATACCCCCCTTGCCACTGTCCATGAGTGGCACTTGCATCAGTGAAACCGAACATCTCGAGATTCTCGGTATGGTGCATCACTGACCACCTTTTGTGGATGATCACATATGCGATGTCGCCAAAAATGCCGCAAGATGTTTTAGGTATTTTAACCCTCTCCGTCTATCCCACTTTCCCTAACGCTCGCACTGTGCTTTTGGCATAAAAAGGGAACAAAAACCCCTTGATGCGTGCATATTATATAAAAAAAAAAAAAAAATCACCAATTTTTGTTAACTTCCCAGAGGAGTTATTGTAATGGGTCCGATTTTGTGAAGCTCCAATTTTTGCATATCTATATGTTTCGAAGTCCCTTGAATCCGAATTAAGCGTTTTTATGATGATATCTGTGTGTGTGTGTGTGTGTGTGTGTGTGTGTGTTCGTATGTTCCGTTACGTTTATTTTCAGCTCGATCGTATTGTCATAAAATTGGTCTCATTCGACGCGGTATTGTGTTGTTAAGGAGCTTGATTAGGTTTTGAGCGGCCTGCGGTTTTTTAATGGCAATCAAAAATCTAAGACAACCGTATAATATAATGAAAATTATGATAATTTCTGCAATAATTTCAACAATAATGCAAACAATTTATAGTTCGTGGTGAAAAAAAAACAATATTCAGAGTATCAAAGACCACATTTGATTACTATGGTGACCCACCAAACGCTGTTTTGCCATATAAATGTTAATATCGTAAATTCTAATCCGATTAAAAAAATTCATTCGCCAATAGAAAACTACAATATTCAGGAGTAATAGGCTGTATTTTTGCTGTGCAAAGTAGTTGGACATGAGTCCACGAGTTGGTACGACCAATTTTGGCAGATGGTGCCACTGTTATTCAATGAAACATAATGTATGTCCTCAAATTATCAGTTTTATGGAATCTGACTTTGAAAACCAACATGCGTGTACATTAGCTGTGTTTATTTGGGAACTTAGGTTAGCTCAGGAATCGGAATTCCAATAAAACGCTATAGTCAGTTTTAAACTGAGTTTCGTTCATCAGAATATCAAATATCGAAACTTTCAAACGCCATCTTGAGACCTATATCGAAAGCATTTTTTTACATGAGTTTATATGGTGAAAAACTGTTTTTTTTTTTCCAAAAGGTTTATGACATTTTAATTTTATAAAAAACCAAAACCCAGCCAAAAACCAAACAAACAACACAACGAAAAACTCGATCGAATTGACGAAACCTTATTCTGAGATAATTCCTGACTAAAATTCCTAACTTATTTTTACTCAGTTTTCGGTTATAAAATTCCTTATAAAACACGGCTATTATCAACTAATGTATTTATATATTTTTCTAGTCTGGGAAGTTAGTCGTGTGGAACTACATGGGTCGCACTCATATTTTTAGTTTTATTTTACAAAAGTAGGTACGTAGGTATCCAGATCGCTGGCAAATATAAAAGAAACGAACCTAATGAAAAAACCGATCTAACCTGATACATACACTAGCTGACCCAGCAAACGCTGTTTTGCCATGTAAGGAAAATGACTGAAAATTGAATATTTGTATATATTGTCTTTCCTTCAAATTTATTCTTGTTGGCAGTGTAAAAACGTGAGTAAGGTACAGCTAGTAAAGACGAACCCTCAATCACAAACCAAATTTTTGTTGACGAAACAATGTTTGTCGGGTGAGCTAGTTAATTATAGAATTAATATCTATATCCAGGATTGAATCTTTAATAAAAAGAACTTAAGTAAAAAATGACGGTTGCGACCGCCAAGGATTGAGGAAATCAAAAATTTTGTTAATCGGCTTTAAGGACAAACATGGCCAATGCTGGTATAAGCCAGAACTGATGGATTCGGGTTTTTTAACCGGATACCTTGATGTAATGTGCTTCAATCGTTTTCTGGATTCTGCATTGACAGTCAGTTCCACAAAAATGGGTCCAAATAAGAGATCAAAAAGCACCTTTAACGGAATGCACATGATATTGCCAAAACGACCGACCACGGTGGCGTAGCTATCCTTCAAGCTAGTGCAAATTCAGTCGGGACGTGCTTCGAATCATATTGTGTCTCAATCTTATGTTCGAGATAAGATGGTCAACAAAATCGCAACTCTCCACGAAATCCCTCTCATGCTGTTCGACCAATAATCTACTTTCGAACATAAAAATAAATTTTCAATTCATATCACCCTAGAGAACCCGGTTAAGAAAGCCTTCTATTCGTGATAGGAGAAATTATTGCAAGGGACCGGACCGGTTCGAAATACCAGAAACTTTACTCGTCAGGTCAACTTTCATGCTTAACTTCACAGACAAACAGTTTATATTGACTGTCAAGTATTTTTTTTTTTCTATAAATCCTACATTTTTCTCATAATTCCAAGCCGCATTTGTGCCATACTATTAACTCGTATTCAGCGTCAAACACATTTCAAAGCCACCTTTCATAGCGACCTGTGTTCCTCTAAAGTCTAAAATTGCAAAACAATTTTATAAGGGCTGGATAGGTTGGTCCCTAACCTATAGGCGCAATGAATTCATAATTGTCAGAAAAGGCAGCCGATGCACATTATAATCACATGCACAAGCCTATCAAATCCATCAGAATTAATTACAAATTCATTAGCTGTCGCCTTCTAGTAATTACCGCCCCACGGTGTTCAAGGAATGAGCGATCATAAACGTGTAATAGGAGTCGCTAGAGGAAAATTAGAATTCAATACAAATTCTTTTCCATGGGTTTTCCTTTCTCTTTTAGACAAAGGCTTATCGACCGATGCGAAGCATGTCGATTAAAACAGTGGCACCGAAGTTAGATTTCTATGAGCGTACGCACATTAATTTTCCTCATTTTACAATAAAAACTAATTTCTCATAAAATAAATGACACAATTTGTCACCCAACAAGTTTCTCGAACAACTGAAATGAGAAATTGAGTGCCATTGCTAACGGCACGCATTCAGCCGACCAATGAACTTGCCTCTGAAATTCTAACTGACTCCTTTGACCTTCCACTGAATAAACTAATGGATGTATCAATCATTTATTAAATCTTGTTAAATTAGCTGTTTTTTTCACGTTTCTTGTTCATCATCTTGTAAGTGAAAGTTTACATTTGAAAATTATGTTTACACGGATATCCAGCAGCGGAACCAAGTGGTTTTGAAACAACACCTTCGCCACTCCATCATTATTCCAACTGAGACATCAGACAAACAAATTTATTTTTATTCCTTTTCTGGCAAACATTTATGATAAAAAAATATGAATTCGCAACAACTATGATTCCAAAATATGCATCATACGACCCACATTCAAAATGGCAAAAACATTCATAGCTCATGGCGTGCGTACTTTGCCCATCTCATAGCTAACCATCTTCATGAAACAGGCCCAAACTCGCTTGCGACAAATGCACAGCAAACCGTACGGCTGCCACAGTCGGCCGAAGAGTCGTCCTATAGTCGTTGGCGTCAATCTAATGCACATGATCAACTAAGTGTTTTTGAAATAACCAGCAACAGCGTATCATCAAGTTCAATGTGGGGAAAACTCTGATCTATCACTGTTTTACTTTTTGCACAATTTTTTCTTTCTTTCTTTCCATCCATCTCTGTAGCCAAGTCATGGCAAATATTTATTTTTGGACAATAATAAATTAATTTCGATTTTTTTTTTGTTTCTATTTTTAGTGATTTATCATCGTTCTACGCTGGCTATCAAATGGCACCCAGTATATGTCAGAACTCACCTCTGTCTGCCGGTCCGGCTGCCCAGGCCCACCACCATCATCATCATCCCCCATCAGCATCGTCGACGTCTTCATATAAAATGACAAACTCTGAAAATAGCTGGCCACAGAGTTTCACCAACAAGGTAAGTCTGATTGGGATTGCTATCGCAGTTGAGAAAAAATTTTCCCGTACCGGGAATCGAACCCGGGCCTTCTGGGTGAGAGCCAGATATCCTAACCACTAGACAATACGGGATATGGAAATTGTAAGCAAATTGCGGAATTTATATTGTGTAGAATTTTATCAGAAAATATTCCTCTTCTGTTTTAATACTCATGTGAATGCTTCAAATATAAGGCAAATTTAGGAAACGAAATGTCTATGGAAAATGCAATGTTGCTTAACAAAACTTGCATATATTTTCAAACGCCACCAGCAGTTCTTGTGGCAGTAAAAGGAATATTTTATAATATTGCTTTCGATATTACGTTTTCCACAACCAGTACCAGTGTCGTTCTTCTTATAAAGATTAACAGCAAACCTCCTATACTTGGGCTTACATACATATTACATCAGACGCAAAATGGAGTTTTCAGCTGTCAGTTTTCGAAAATCCGAAATGTGTTCACATCTAATTTCCAGGTTTTGTTTGACATTGTAAATCTTTGATGTCAGGATAGAGAAGAGAGTCAATTTTTTTCATTAACCTACACTTGTTGGTTTTATTACCGGTGAATGTTTTTTCGCGTTTGTGTAAAATATTGAAACTTAGAAACCACTGTATTTTCAAAAGGGAAAAATATTTGTTTACTGTTTTCTTTAGTAATATACATACATATTTTACTTTATAAAATGTCAATTTTATTTAAATATTTACGATTGTTGGTTGGCTTAAAAAAATAGTGGATTGTACACCCGTTTTATCAGGCGCAGTGTCATAAGTCCGTAAAGCACTATTCACATGAGCACGACCAACGAACGACGAATGAATGAAGAAAAGTGATTTCAGATACGTTTGGAGCCGTATTTCCTTACAAAATTGTCAACAAAACGATAAAAGTGAAGTTAATGTTTGATTTGTGATGCATAAATTAAATTTTTAATCTCAAATGTTAATAAATTTTGAGAAACAAAATTTATTCGTCGCGAAAAGTATTGTAGTTGATACGAACTGCCAAACTGTATTCGCGTTCCACATCATCCACACTCCCAACGAACAAAATATTTGCAAAAATCTTAGGTGGGTCAAAACTTCATAAATCGATTATGAAGTTATAACTCACGTAAGTGAGTCAAAAGTACGTTAAAAACCTCTGCTTACGGTGAGTGAAATCGATTGTTTATTTTTTTTGTTGCTTATTCCAAGCGGTGCGTGGAGGGAAATAACTCCACGGGAACTAACTATACTGAGGGGTTTAGTTTTCTCCAATTTCTCCAATTGGTTTCACTTTGTAAAGTTTGGTTAAATCCCATGTACGGTGGGAATTAAATTCTTAAATCAATTGGTGGTTCTAACTTCTAGTTCCCTTCAAATGTGAAACAAACAGCCATTTTAACCGAGACAAAATTATATAAGAATTCAAGTACTGATCAATGTTATTGGTAAAATTAAAATACATATATTTCATATATAGTCATTCAGAAATTGAGTTCTTAAGACTCTGATCTTTTTGTTTTTAAATCACATGACCGAAATCATTCAGATACTCAGTCATACCGAATTCAGTTCTCTACACTCTGAAAATAATAAAAAAATCGCTCGATTTTTTTTACCAATATACATAGCTTATATTAGTTACTACACAATAATAACATCCTGTAATGCATAGAGAATTTTTCAAGCAGCATCATTTTATTTATTTTCTATGAGGATGAGGCCGATAAGAAACACTAGGCGTGTTTTCGTGACAACCAGTTAAAGTAAACAAAAAATTTAAACAAAGAAAAACAACAATAAAAATTGACTGGATTTTACTTAAGCTCTTCATCGAGCGTAAAACTTACTTGGAATGTTAATTCATTTTTTTCAAACTCTGAGGATTTAATATGGCAAAATGTCAAAATTTGTCAGTTTGTTTTTATGAAATCAAAATTGACATTAAAATTGAATTTGAAATCTGGATCGTTTTCTAGATATTTTGTTTTCTTTACTTTACTTGACAGCCATAAAAACACACCTACCTGAAGACCGATTTGGTTTGATTGAGCGAAGCGAGCGGAAAAATTTTGCACAAAAGAAAATCAATTTGGGGTTTTATTTATTTTCATTTATTTTATTTTTTCTTAATAGTGAATCATAATTTCCATAACAATAAATAATAATTAAAAGTGAATAAGAGAAAAATATGAGACATTCTATATTTAATTACAATGTAATAAAATAGTATTGAATGCCACTTCAATATTTAAAAAAACAGTGATTTATATTAAGTATGGGTGGGGTGACCCTTAATACAGATTACAATTTTTTATTTTAACACATAAATGTGTGTAGTTTAAAAAACAATAAATATTTAATATTAAAGATAATTTCATAATAAAATTAGCTAAATAAATAAACTAATCAAACTAAGTTTAGATATTAATTTAAGAAAGAAGACAAAAAGCAAAAAACGAACTTATTATATTCAAATGATTTAAACCAGAATACCAGAAATAAGAATGTCAAGACTAGAATAATCTAAGTCCAATAACCAGAGCTTTAAGCAGCGAGTGAACAGACCAGAGGTAGTAATTGTTCTCAAAGATGATGGAAGCTTATTAAATAGACGACAAGAAGAGATTGAATAGAAATTACGAAACGCAGTTGTACGGAATACAGGAACTGTTATAAGGTTTGAAGCATTTCCACGTAAATTATAATTCGATATAAGCCTAAAATTACGGCTACCCGATTTCATAAAAAAGGACTTAAGGACTTTGAAACAATATAAATGACGTAAGGGAAGAATTTTCAGGTTACTAAACAATTGGAAACTGGGGTGACTTCTCGGTTTTCGATAGATTTTCCTCACTACTTTTTTTTGTAGAATTAACAAAGGCTTAATTTTGTTCAAATGAGTACCACCCCAACATACAATGCCATATTGAATCTTAGAATGAAAGATACCATAATAGATATTCTTTAATAATTCAGCTGATACTAAGTTTTGAAGGTAATAAAAGTATCTTATCGTAGAGCGTAAATACTTTCCTAAATTCATCGTGTGCTTAAAGAAATTCATATTAGCGTCAATAGTAAGTCCTAAATATTTGAAATCATTTACCCTTTCAACTGGGAAACAGTTATCACAGCAATTACTGTTACTTATAAAAGAATAGTTTGATACAACGTCAGGTGAGCAATTTTTAGAAGGCAGTTTGAATCTTTGACACTCAGGAGCGTGAAAATAGAACTCGACATCAAAATTTTGAGTTGAGGTTAGACTGAAAAACATGATCTTCGTTTTTGAGCTTATAATTAAATTATGTTCAGCAAACCAAGTTCTCAAAAGATCTAGATCCCAATTAATGTCAGATGCTAGATCCAAACGACTGTTTGAACCATACGACAAGGCAATATCATCTGCAAACGCAGTAGGCCTACCTCTGAAATTAAGTGAAAAGAGTGAATTTATGTAAACCAGAAACAAAATCGGACCCAAAACCGAACCTTGGGGAACACCCAGGTTAAGGTAACCAATATCACTCTTGGACTCATTTAATTTCACTCTTTGACTTCGATTCCCAAGATACGACCTGAGCCAATTAAACATGAAACCACGAAAACCAGCTTTGTGTAATTTTCTCAATAAAAAGTTATGGTTAACCATATCAAAGGCTTTTGTTATATCTACAAATAAGCCCGCTGTGCACTTCTTTCTGTCTAGATTTGTCATAATTTGGTCGCAGAATTGCAACAATGCATCTTCCGTTGATTTTCCGTTTAAAAATCCAAATTGCACAGGACTAAAGAAATTTGTTTTTGATAAAAAACTTATCATTTTAGTCTTAATTAATTTTTCAAAAACCTTACTGAAAACCGGAAGAAGGGAAATAGGCCTGTAATTACACATATCACTTACGGATCCTTTTTTAAACAACGGAATTACATCAGCACATTTCATAGATTCAGGAAATACACCTGCGAAAACACAGCTGTTAAAAATGAAAGCCAAGACATCAGCTATTAAAAAGGCAATTTGTTTGACAACCAAATTAGATATATTATCGGCACCAGACGAGTTAGAGTTTTTCAGGCTGCTAATACTTTTTAGAATCTCTAAAGGGGAAATCGACTCAAAAACAAAACTGGATCTTAGAATTGGCTCATTCAACTCGAGAAAAGGTTCACAAGGATAGGGTTGTAATCTGCCAGCAACACCAATAAAATATTTATTAAACGCATTCGCAACCAAAACTTTGTCTGTGACTTTGCACTCATCAACCACTATATATTCCGGCATTTTAGACATGGTGGAATTATTAAGTATGCTGTTAACTATACTCCACTCTTTTTTTAAGTCACCTTTGACAGAATTGAACTGATTCATGTAAAAATTATTTCGGCAAATCGGAATTTCTTTCTTCAATTCATTACACAGGATTTTGTATTTGCGTTTTAACGTAGTATTGTTAGGATTCTTATAGCATTTATGCCTTAATTTATTTTTTAATGTTACTTTGTTAATTAAATAACTAGTCATCCAGGGTTTAAGTCTTTTAATTTGCTTCTTAGGTTGAATCATCTCCGTAGAGTTTGCGATATGATTACTTAAACTACTAATAAATAACATATAACACATTGACGCATCAGCACACGAGTACACATCTTCCCAAAATTCATACACAAGAGCATCCTTTAATTTACAGATATTTACTTTAGAAGATCTTTTTTCATTGTCACTACTAGAGAACCGAAAAGTTTTTCTTTTATGTATGTTATTAATGAGTAAACTCGTCATAGAATGATCACTTATCATTAGATCGAATACACACGTTTCACATTCAACTTCAGAAATCCTACCAAAACGACCATATATGTG
>CAKKXW010000740.1:0-17308 GCA_920937365.1 Sphaerophoria rueppellii | reverse complement strand
TGAGAGGGGGAATTTGTTGAATTAGTGTTGGGGGATTGTGTGTTGATGTGTATGAGTGTTGAATATTGTGTTTGGGGGTGGAGTGTGGATGTTGTTTGGATTGTGATGTTTGAGTGCGGATGATTGGTTTGGGGAATGGTTTTTTGGTTATGGTGTGGGTATGGATATGTTGTTCAGTTTAGCTTGGATTGTGGTGTTGGGGGTTGATTGGAGATTGTTTCGAATGGATTTTGTTGATTGGTGTTGATGAGTTGGATGGGGGGGGGTGTCTGTATGATCGTTGAGGATGTTGCTTTTGATGAGTGGATGTGTGGTGTTTTGGCTATGGGTTTATTGGTATGTGGGGCTGTTTTGGTTTGTAGTGGGTTGATATGGTCTGATTTGTGGTGTGATTCGTGGTGATGTTATGGATGTCGGTTGGATTGATTGGTTGTTTGGGTGTTCTGGGAATGTGGGAGTGGGGGATTTTGTTGTGATGTTGGTGTGTTTGATTTGATGGTCTGGGGATTGTTTCGATGGTTTGTGGGGTTGGGGGTGATGATTTGTACTTGTTGGTATGTTGTGTTTGGGTTTGGTTGTTGATTGTTCTCTTTGTTGTTAGATGAATTTGGGTGGTTTGATAGTTTATTGTGTTTCTTTGTTTGTTTGTGGTTTTTGTTTGTTTGTTGATATTGTTGATCTTGTGTTGATGATGTGGAGATGGATGTGGTGGTGAGGGATCAGTGTGGTGGGTCGGTTTTGGTTATGTGGTGGTTATTCGGGCGACGTCCTGTTTGAGGGTTGAATCTTGCTTTTTGGTGTGAGGGTGGGGGGGTGGTTGGGTCTTGTGTCGGTCTTGGTTGGTGGGTGGCGTCTGGATTGGATAGGTGTGATGGTTTGCGGGTGTGGTGTTTTGTGCTAGGGTTTTGTGATTGGGGTGATTTTCGAGATTTGTTGGGTGTTGTTGTTTTGTTGGTTCTTTTTTTGGATTGTTGTGTTGTTCTCTTTCTTTGGGGAATTGTGGAATGGGATGTGGGGGGGTGGATGTTTGAGAGGATTTTGTGTTGGCTTTTTTGGTGTGGATTTTGAGATTGTGCAGTGTATTTGTTGGGTGTTGGAGGTTTTTGGATGTGATGGTGGGTGCTGTGGGGGGGGGGGTGCTGGATGGGGATGTAATTGTGGGGTGATGTTTAAGTGGTTGGGTTTGATGAATTGAAATTGGTGTGTATTGATCAGATGTATGTGATTGAGGGGTGGGGTGTTTCGGGGTATTTGCCGTTGTGTTGGGGGTGGCTTGGGGATGATTTGGGTGGATGATGTATTCTGTTTGATTGATGGATGATTTTGTTTGGTGTTGGATGTTTTGTGTTGTAGGGGTTGAGGAAGTCTTTCCGGTTGGGATTGATTGAAGGATGATGATTGTGTCGTGGTTTTTACTCGTTTGTCTTGCTTGTGATGTATTGTGGATTCTGTGCGTTGGGGTCTGATTTGTGAGGGGAGTAGTGGATGATTTGGTGGTGTGATGTGTTGTTTTGGTGGGTTGTGGTGGTGGGCTTTGTGAATGTTAGATTTGTGTGTTGTGGATGATGATTGGTAGGATGTGGGTTTGGTAGCTTGGGTGGTTTGTTTTGATGGATCTGATTTTTTGTAGTTTGTGGATTGGGTGAATTGGGGTTTTGGGCTGTGGATTTGTTTGGTGTTGGTGGGTGGGTGGACTTTGTGTGATGTTTTTGTTTGTGTGTGAGATGATTTTGTTTGAACTAGGTTTCTGATGTGATTGGGGTGTGTGGGTACGGAGTGATTTGGATTGGATGTTGATTGGATTGAGTGTTGTTGTGTTGTTGGTGAATCGTTTGTGGATGATGTAATGATTTGGTTTTGTGGTACTGTGTGTGTTTTCTGTTGTGGTATTTGGTGTGTTGGGTCTTGATGGATGAATGACCTTTTTGGATGTGCTGTGATGTGTCTTTTGATATGGGGGGATAGATTGGTTGTAGTGTGTTTGGTTTTTAGATGTCAGGGATTGGATTGGGTGGGTGTTGGTGTTTTGATTGTGTTGATGTGGGCTTTGGTTATTGCGTTTCGGCGTGTATTGTTTGATTGGTTTGGAAGTTTGATAGGGTTTTGTTAGAGCGGGGGTGATTGATGTATTGTGTTGTCTTGGTTTAGATGGTTGATAGGAGTGTTAGTTATTGAGATGACTATTGGGTTTGTGAGTATTTTTTTTGATTTGTTTTTCCTTGTTTTGTTTTTTGTGTGTTGTTTTGATTGTTTTGTTTATTCTTTGATGATTTTTTGTTTTTGATTGGTTGTTGGAATTGAGGGGGTTGTTGGGATGTTTGTGATCTGGGTTAAGAGATTGTGGGGTTGTTGAGTTGGATTCGTTTTAGGTGGGGGGTTGATGATTGGGGGGTGGTTTTTTGGATGTCTCTGGTTTTGAGATGATCTAGTCGGGTTGGTTATGGTGTGTGGTTTGATAAGTTATTGTTTGTTTGTGGTGGGTTTCTGTGTGTGATTTGATGTGTTTGGGTGTTATGGTGTTGTGGCGATTTGGCTTTGGGATGTGGGGAGTTGGAGGTGGTTTTGTGATTTGATTCTTGTTTCTGTGGTTGGGGGTGGTGAGATTTGGGCTAGATCTTTATTACTAGGGTGGAGGTTTGGTAGGGTGATGTGCTGGTGAGTGAACTGTTGTTTAGGATGGATTGCGTATTTTGTGGTGGTGATGGTTTGACTTGTTTTCGATGATATTGGGTGTGATTCGTTGTGTTGGGTTGGGAAATTGGATGTTGTTTTGTGATTGATGCTTGGTGGAATGAGGATAGATTTTGATGGTGGCTGAATGTGATGTGTGGGTGGATGTTGATTTGTCTGGGTTTTGGATTGGCCCCCCCCCCACCCGGGTGCTTGGTGATGTTTTGTGTTGTGATGGAGTGTTTTTGATTGTGGAGGTGTATTTATTGGACTTTGGGTTGTTGTTGGTGCTGCTGGTGTGATGTTGGTTGTAGGATTGTGTTTTTGGGCTTCTGATTGTGGATGGGTGGGGGTATGTATCGTGTGTGTGTAGTTTTGTGTTTTTGGTGATTAGGGATGTGGGTGGATTGTGATGGTTGTTATTTTGTGTTTGGTGTTTTGGTTGTTGTGTGTGGGTGTTGGTGTTGTTTTTTGTCTTTGTGGGTGATTGTGTTTGAACGTTGTTGTTTGAGGATTGTTGTTGTGTTGGTTTTTGGGGGCTTTGGGTGATTGGATGGGTAGCGTGTTTGGTGGTGTATGGTGGGTGTGGGGGATGGTTTTAGATGATGTGATGATGATGCGGACTTGGGGATGGTGTCGGCTTTTGACCGATTGCGTCGTTGTCCCCCGTAGGTATTTGTGGGGGGAGGTTTTGTTTAGTGGTGTGTGTTGGTTGGGGCGGGTTGATTTGGTTTATGTATGTGGATGATTTAGGGGGATTTGATGTAGTGTTGATGGTAGATTTCTGAGGATGTGTTTTGTGTGTGATGGAGTGATTGTTTTGATTTTTGGCTGTGGCGTTGTTAGTGTTTGGATTGGTGAATGGGTTGGGGTTTGGTTGTGGGGTTGGTGGATGGGTTTGTTGGTTGGGGTTGATGGGGTGGTGGGGGGTTTTGGGGGTGTGTGATTGGTGGTTGGGGTTGGAATTTGGATTCTGTTGTGAATGTGAGTTGGGATGTGTGGGGAGTGGATGTGGTTTTGTGTGCTGATTGCATTTACGTTGTGGATTAGTGTTGATTGCTTTGGTGATGTTGGTTTTAGAATGGGGGATTTGTTCTTGTGTGTTGTAGATGTGTGGTTGGATGCGTGCGGAGGATGATTTCGTTGTGTTTTGGTGGTCACTGGTGGGAACTGTGGACTGTTGTTTTGTTGTTCTGATGTGCGGGTGTGGTGTGTGTGTATGCTTGGAACTGTGGGATTGTGGGATGGTGATGGTGATGTGGGTATGTTTGATGAATGGGTTTGTTAGAGTGGGGATGGGGATGAGATGTGATTTGTGTTTTTATGATGATTGTGAGGATTGTTTTATCGATTGGATGAGGGTCTTGTGATTTTGGTTTGGTGTGTTTAGATGTATTATGTGTTGGTGTTTCTGTTGTTGGGGTGTTTGGGTGGATTTGGGGGCGGTCGGGGATTATTGTAGGGATGTGATTGGTTGGTGTGATTGTGGATGTGGTGGTTGGAAAGGTGTTGATGTTTTGGTGATGGGGGTATGTGTTGGGTGTTTTGTTTGGTTTTTGGGTGATTGGTGTGATTGAGTGTGAGTGGTTTTGATGTGGATGGGGTTGATTGTGTGTTGGGATGTTTTTTGATTTTTTAGAGATGTGATGTGATGGAGGGGGTGTGTGTGTGGTGTGGTTTCTAGATTGATTTGGTTTGTGATGTTTTTTGTGAGTTGATGGTTTGTTTGTGTTAGGGTGTGATTGCTGTGTGTTGTTTGGGTTTTGGGTGTGGTGTGGTTTGGGTGTGTTGTGGATGTGGTTGATCCTTTGTTTGTTCGGTGTGGTTTGCTGTGGATTTTTTCGTGGGTTTTGGTTGGTTTGGTGGGTTGTTGCTGGTTTGTGGGGAGGGGGATTGGAATGTGGGGAATGGGAAGATGATGTGTGTTGATGTTTCTGATGCGAGGTGGATGGGAGGGTCGATGGTGTTGCTTTGTGTGTTTTTGGTGTTTTGGTGGGATGATGATGGTTGTTATGAGTCAGTTCCGTGATGTTTCGAATGTGGGGTTGTTGTCGGTGAGATGTGATTGTTGTGTCTGGGTTTTTGAATGTTAGTTGTGGTGTTGTGTTGTGTGTTTGGGGGGTGGTTCCTTTGGTTGGTGATCTTGCTAAGGTGGATTGCTTTTGGAATTGTTTGTGTAGTTTTGATGCGGATTGGTGTGTATGCGATTAGTGTGGTTTCGCGGTTCATGGATGTGGGTGTTGATTGTTTATGTGGGATTGTAAGAAGTGTGGTGGTGGGTTAAGGATTCGGATTGTGGCTTGTTGGTGATTTGATTGATTGATGTTTTTTTTTTGGTTGTTGAGTTTGTGCGAGGTTTGGTTATTTGATGATTGTGTTGTGGGATTTGTGTTGTTCCTGTGTTTATTGATTTTTGGTGGGTGTGTTGATGGGTGATGTTTTGATGTGATTGTTGTCGGTCGGTGGTGATCGTAGATTGGGGGGTGGAGGATTTGGTGTGATGTGATGTGGTATGTGTAGTGTGGGATTGTTGATGGGAAGTGGGAATCTAGGTTTGTGTTCATGGTGTGGATAGGTGGTGTGTGTTGATTGTGATTCTGGTGATTGTGTGATGATTGTTTGTCGTGTGTTGGTGTGAATGTGTTGATGTGAGTGGTAGTGTTTGTGGTAGTGTGATTGTGCGTTCTTGTGGTCTTGTTGTACTTTGTGTTGTGAATGATGGGACTGTTGTGTGTTATATGTGGTATGATTGGTTATGATGTTGGGTGATGTTGTTGGTTGAGGTGGATGTGATGTGGTTTTGGTGTGTGATGTCTGTGTGTTGAGGTTGTTGTTGTGTGTGATTGTGATGGTGTTGTGGAATGTGTGTGGTGGAGTTTATGGATGTGTGAACTGATGTTGTTGGTTGTGGATTGGGATTGTTGTTTGTGTTTGGTTAGATTGCGAGATAGATTGGATGATTTTTGATTTTAGGGTTTTGTGAGATGTGATGTGGTTTGATTTTTGCTGGTGATGTTGCTTGGATGAGTGATTTGTGTGGATGGGATTGACTTGTTATGTTCTGGTTGTTGTTGTGTGTGATGTTGGGGGTGGGGCGGTTGTTGGTAGGGTTGTTGATAGGGGGTGATCGGATGTTGTGGATTCTTGGGTTGTTTGGATGTGGGTAGATTGGTTTGTTTGTGATCGGTGTGATTGGTTGGGTTTGTTGTGGATGATGATTTTTTGGTGGTTTGGAATGATGTGGGGATGGGGGTTGTGGTGTGTTGACTGGATGATGGTTGTGATGTTCTTTGGGTGGGATGTTCTGGTGTTTTTGTTGATGTTGGGTGCTGGGTGAATGATAAGTGTTGTTCGTGTGGGTTTGGATTATATGTTTTTGTGTGATGGTGTGTTGGGGGATGTGTCGGGCGGGTGTGTTGTGTGTTGAATTTGTTGGATGGTGGTTGGGATGATGTTCTGGTGGTATGGTTTGAGATGTGGATGGTTTGGTAGTTTTGATTTTGTGGTTGGAATCTTGATGGGTGATGGGTGTGGATTGTTGTGATTGAGTTTGGGGATGTGGTGATGATGTTGGTGGGGTTGTGGTTTCGGGTTCTTATGTGTCGGTGTGTCGAATTGGAGGAATTGTTGGTGTTTTGTTTATTTTTGAGTTTTAGGGTGTGGAAAGTGTCTTGGGTGGGGGATTATTGTGAATTTGATTGATGATGATGGTCCGTTGAGATTGTTTGTGGGGTGTGTGGTTGTGTGTTCTGTGAATTGATGGTTGTTGGATTGTTGGTGTGGTTGTTTGTGGATGTGTTTGGAGGTTGGGTGTGGATGTTTTGTTTTTTTGGGGATGTCTTAGAGTGTTCTATCTGTTGGTTTTTGTGGGTGAAGTGTCTGGATGTGGTGATTTTTTTGGTGATTTGTTTATGGTGTTTCTTTGATGGTTGTTGGATTTAGATTGGGATTGATTATGTGGGGTGGTTGTTGTGGTGTGTAGTGTGGGGTTTGGATGGTTATTGGATGGTGGGATTGATAGATAGTTTGTAGATGGAGTTTGGAGTTCGTGGTGGTTGTTTTTGATGGAATTGGGGTGTGTGTGTTGTGTAGTGATGATGAGGAATTGTTTGGAGTGAATTGTTTGGTTTGGGATTGTTGATGTTATTGATGTGATAGGGTTTTGGTGTGATGTTATTCTTGGGAATGGGTTGTGTCGGTGTGATGAGGGAATGTGATTTGATTGTGTGGTATCGAATTGAGTTGGGGTCGTGGGATGTTTTTGTTGGGATGTTGGTGGATGGTGGTCATGTGGATTGGGTTGGTCTGTGGTGAATGTGTCCCCACCCCTGGATTGTGATGGTTGCATTGATGTGATGTTGGTTAATTGGTGATTAGTGTGTGAAGATTGGCTTGGGTGTGTTGGTGGTGATGGTTTGGATGATTATGATGTGTGGTGATGTTTGGTGAATTGGTTTGGAGGTCGATTTTTGGAGTTTGTGTTAGGGGAAATTTGTGATTGAGGGTGTTGGGTATTTTGGTCTTGGGATGTTGTTTGATTGTTGTGTGGTGGCTTGATGTTGATGAGGTGTGGTTTGATGGATGATCGTGTATGTTGTTTGTGTGTTCGGGCGATGTGATAGGGTTTGTGGATAGTTTGTTAGTTTAGGTGGTGATTGTGGATATTGTGAATGGTGTTTGGTTTGGGGTGATTGGGTTGTTGGTTATGTGAATTTTTTGATTGATTTTAGAACATGTGGGATTGTTGTGGATGGTTGTTTTTTTTGAGGTTTGTGTTGTGTGTGGTTTGGTGGATGTGTTTCTGGATGGAAGGTTGTTTTTTGTAGGGAATTGTTTTTGGGTCATTTGATTGTGATGGTTTGGGATATATGTGGTGCATTGGTGACGATATGTTTTTCTTGATGTTTTGATTTGATTGATTGGTTGATGGATGGTTGAATTCTGATGGATTGGAGGGATGATTTGTTATGATGATTTGGGTTGTGTTGTTGTTCTTGGAATGTGTTATGTGTGATTTTGTGGCGGGTGGATGGTGTTAGATAGGGGTATATGGATGTTGTTGATTTCTTGGAAGGTGATGATGTTGTTTTGGTTGATGGATTGGGAATCGATTGGGTGGTGGATGTGGGTGTTCGAATGTTGTTTTTGGGATATTTTTGAGTGTGGGGGTGTTCGATGGGTGGATTTGTGGGTGGGTTATGTTGTTTGTGGTGGTTTTGAGGGTTTGGTTGTTGTTGGATGTGATTTGTGGGTGATTTTGCGTTGTTTTTATTGTGTGTGTGTTTTGGAATAGTTGTTGCTTCTGTGTGAGTTGATTGTCTTTGGTTTCGAGGTTTATTTTGCGTTTTTGAATGTGTATGTAGTTTGAGTGTTTGGATGGTGTTGATGGAGATTTTGGGCTTGGTTTGTGATGTGTGGATGTGATGGTTGTTTGGGTTTGTTGGGTCTTGTTGGGGTAGGTTGAATGTTGTCAGATTTGATGATGTTGAGGTGTGAGATTTTTGTTTTTTGGTTTGGTGTGATTGAATGGTGTGTTGGATTGTGGTCTGTTTCGGGGTTGGATTTTGTTGTTTTTGTTGTTGATATGAATTTGGTGTGTAGGGGGGGTGATGGCGTTGTGTGGTGATCTGTGTGAGGTGTTTTGGCTTGTGTGGTGATGTGTAGTTTGATGTGTGTGTGGTGTCTATGGTTTGATTGTTGTGTTTGGGGGGGGGGGGGTGGTTTGTTTGAATTGAATTGGTCTGATTGTTGAGTTGTGGCCGATGGTTGTGGGTTTTTTCGAGGTGGATGTTTGGGGATTGTTTGATTGGTGGTGATTGTTTGCGTTGTTTGGTGGGGATGTTTGTTGGTGGTGATGTGGTGTTTGTTTGTATTTTTGTTTGTGATTGTATATTTCGGGAATGTTTTTTTTTTTGTTTGGGATATTGGTTTGGTTTGATGGTTTGTTGATGTTTGATATGATCGGTTTTGGGTTTTTTGGTGATGAAGGTTGTGGGTTGCTGATGTGATTTGTGTGATCTGAAGTATGTTGGGATTTGGGGGATGTTTTAGTGTGGTTGGGTGTTGTGGATTGTTTGTTAGTTTGATGTTTGAGATGCGATTTTGTTGGAATGAGTTGTGGGTGTGGGTGGTGGTCGGTTTGATATTTTGTGGGTGGGATGTTGATGTTGATTGATTGTGTTTGATGTGTGTGGGTTTTGTGATTTTTGTGTGTGTTTGGTGTGGGATTGGGTGTATGTTGTTTTGTGAGGGGATAACGGTGTATGATAGGTTGTTGATTGGTTTTGTATGTGATTGTTTGATGGTGATGATGTTGTGTGTATTGAGAGGGATTTCTCGATGGTGTGGGGAGTTGGTTTTGTCTGTGGGGATTTATTATAGGTATGGTGGTTTTGACTCTTGTGCTGGTGGGGTTGTGTTTGGTTGGGTGGGGTGGCTTTTTATGGTTTGCATGTCTGGGTGTAGTTTTGTTATGCTGTTGTTGAGATCGTTGGTTTGATGGTGTGGGATTTGGGTGGGGATGGATGTGTTTGTTGATGTGGTTTTGAGTTTGTTGAGATGTGAATGTGTGGTGTGTGTATTGCTGATTGATTGTTGGTTTGGGGATTTTGATATATTATGATTGTTTCTATTTAGATGTTGTGTGTATGTTGATTGATTGTGTTTTGGGATGAGTGGATTGTGGTTTATTGTGGGGTAGGTGTTGGTGGTGATGTTGGGATGGTGGTTGTGTGAGTTTTTTTTTGGTTTGGGTGGTTTGTTTTGTGGGGTGTCTTTTTGTGTGTTTGGATGTTGTATGTGGTGTGGAGTTAGGATGGGTGGTGGATTGGGAGTTTGGTTTGTTTGGGGTCGTGGATTGGGGGGTTTGGGTAGATGGTTGAGTGATCGTTGTTGTTTGGTATTTGTGTGCTTGGGTGATTTATGTTTGTGGTGTGATTTGATTGGGTTTGTGTTGAATGGTGAGAATGAATTTGGATTGTAGGATGGTTTGGGGGGTTGATTGTTTTGGCGATGTGTGATGGGTGTGTTGTGGGTTTGTGTGTTGTTTTGGATGTGTTTTGGTGTGTTATTGGTGGGATGGGGTTGATCATTGCTTTTGTGTGTTTTCCTGGGGGTGTGCCTACCCCTTGTGTTTGAGGTTGATGATTGTGGGGATTTTTGTTCGTTTTTTTTGTGTTTATGGGGTTGTTGTTGGTTTTGTTGGGCTTGATTTTTTGATTGGTTTGTTGATTTGATTGTTGTTGTGTGGGTGTATTGTTGTTGGTATATTTGTTGTAGATTGATGAGTGTTGGGTTGGTGTTCTGGGTGTTTGTGTGGATGAATTGAAGCGGTGGTGCGATGGGTTGTCGATAGTTCATTAGGAGGTTGGTTCATGTTGGGATGTGGGGGGTTGGATTGTTAGGTGTTTGGGAGGGGCGGGTGGTTGTGGTTGTGGTTGTGTGGGAGGTGGATTGTTGGGTGCTTTGTGTTGTGGATGTTTTTTTTTGGTGTTTGTGTTGTGGGGTAGGTGATGCTTTTGATGGTTGTTGGTGGTGATGGGTGTGATTGATGGATGTTTATTGCTGAGTTGTGGGGGAAGAATTTTTGTGATGTGATTGTGTGGTGTCTTTGATTGGAATGGGGATTGCTTGGGTGGTGTGATTTTTGGTGAAAAATGGGTTGGTGGGTCGTTCTGTCGGGTCGTGATGGGCTGATGGGTGTGTGATGGTTGGTGTGAAGGATAGGGGGGTGGGGGGGGGAGGGGGGGGGGGGGTTTTGAGATGGTGTGTGGTTGGTTTTGTTGTTTCGATGGGTGGTTTTTGTGAGATTTCGGGTGGGTGTTTGGGTGTGTATTGGTGATTGTGTGCTGTTTGTGGTTGATTTGGAGTGTATGTGTGGGGTGTGGTGTGTGTGGGGGATTTTGTTTAGTCGTTTTGGATATGGATTTCGGAATTTGTGGTTTGAGATGTTTAGATTTGGGTTTTAGGTGTTGAATTTGGCATGATGATTTGATGATGTGAGGGATGTGGAGTTGTTTAAGATTTGGAGAATGAGTGGTGATGGTGGTGATGTGATAGGTGGGTTTGGGAAGGGTTTTGTTGTGAGTGGGGTGTTGTGGATGTGTGTTTGATATGTGTGGGGGGTTTGTTTTGTTGATAGGTTGGTAGTTGTTTGATTGATTTGATGGGTTAGATTGTTGATGGTGTTTTGGAGGTGGTAGTGATGAATGATTGTTGAGTGGAGTTTGAAGGTTTGTGGTGGTTTTTGTGGATGTTTGGGTGATGTTTGGGTGATGATGGATTGGTTGTGTGATTTGATCTTTTGTGAATGTGGATGGTTGATTGTGGATTTTGTGAATTTGGAGATGGGTTTGATTTATTTTTGTTTGGATGTGTTGCTTGATGATTCTTGTTGCGTGATTCTTGGATTGGGTTTCGGTGATGTGTTGATGTGTGGATTGCTGATAGTTCTGTGTTTTGGTGATAGTAGCTGATGGATTTCTAGAGGATGTTGTGTGTTGTGGGTGGTTGATTGTTGGGATTGTGAATTTGTTTTGCTGAAGTGGGGGAGTGTGGTCTGGTCGGTGTGTGGATTTTGTGTTTTTTGATTTTTTGGTTGTTGTATTTAGTTTTTTTTGTTTTGGTTTTTGTTGATTTTGGGGGGATGATGGTGGTTTGTGATGGTTTAGGGTAGGTTTGGTTGTGGGAATGCTGTGTTTGGTTCGTTTTGATTGAATCTCTGATTAGATGTGTGTTGTTGTGGTTTGTGTTTTTGTGTTTTTGGGATTTTGGGTTGGGTGATGTTGGATAGTTGGGGTTAGTATTGTGATTGTGAATGGATTGAAGTGTTATGAATTGATGTGGGGGATTGTGGTGTGGTTGGGGGTTGGGTGGGTTGTGATGTTTTTGGGGGTGGTGTTTGATGTTTGTGAATGTCGGTGAGTGAATCTGGTCGTGTGAATGGGATTTGTTGTGTGGTAGTTTGGGGGAGGTGTGTTTGTGGTGTGTTGAGAGGTGGTTGGATGTTGGGGTGGGCTTTGGTGTTTGTGGTAGTTTATGAAGTTAGGGTTGCGGGGTTTTTGTGAATCGAAGATGGAGTGTTAAGGTGGTGTGTGAGTTATGTTTGAATATGTGGGAATTGAAAGTGTCTGTTGTGATGTAAATAGTTGTTGTGTGAGTTGGAGTGGGTGATTTTTGGTGGTAGGTGGTGTTTTGGTGTATTGTCTGGGTGGGGATGTGATGACGTTATGTGGTTGGTGGTGTGGTTGGATGTTTGGTGGTATAGTTTAGTTGGTGGTGGTGAATGGGTTGAGGGGGGTTGTGTTGGGGGATATGTTTTGGTGTAGTGTAGTCGTTAGTGGGTGTGTGATGTGTGGTTGGGAGTTGCTTTGATTGTTGAGGTTGTGTGGTGTTTTGTGGGGAATGTGGGTTAGGATTGGTGGGTTCGATTTTGGTTTGCTTGATTGGTCGGGGGGTGGTAAGTTCGATGATGTGGTTGGTGTTGGATGTTTGTGTGTGATGGTGGGTTTCGTGGGTCTTGTGGTTGGGTTTTGTGGTGGTTGGGGTGTGGGGTGGGGGGGGTGAGTTGGTGGGGGGTTGAGGTGCTGTGTTGAGGGTTGTGGGAAGAGTGGGTGGTTGTTTGTTAGATTGATGGATTTGATTTTTATGGTTGGTTTTTGGGGTGGAGGAATGTTGGGATGATCGGTTGGGGGAGGTGGTGTTGGTGGGGGGTGTGATTGGTTGGTGTTGTGTGGTTGGGGTGTGGTTGAATGGGGGTGTATGGTGGGGGGGTGTGGGTTTTTGTGTGTGGTGGGGGTTGGGGGGGGGTGGGATTTTGGTGTGTGTTGGAGTGGGTTGTGATGTTTGGTGTGTGGTGGATTGTTTTATGGATGGGTGATTGGTGAGGTGGTATGTTTGGGTGGTTAGTGTGGTGGGGGGAGGGGTTGTGGTTGTTGGTGGATTGGTGTGTGTTGGGGGGGGTTGTTATGTGTGATGATTGGTCTGAAGAGTGTGGTGTGTAATGTTTGTTGTAGGTGAGGGATGGGTTTTGTGTTGGTATGTGTGTAAATGGTTTGATTCTGAAAGGTTATTTGGGTTGGTGTATAGATTGGGTTGTAGGGGGATTGGTGGGTTTTGAATAGAGTGTAAGTGTTTTATGTTTATTGTTCTTAGATAGAGATGAAATCCAGGTAGTGTTGGTTGGTTGGTAGGTTTGATAGTGGTCAGTGGGGTGTGTGAGTAGTGAATTGTTGCTTGATGTTAGGGGTGGTTGAGTGAGGTGTGTGTTCTCGTGTTATTGAATGTGTGATTTGAGGACTTTTTGGTTAGGTAGATAATGATGAGTGAATGATGTGTGGTGTTTGTTTGGATGGGGGGGTGGGTGGGGTGTTGGTGATGATTTTTAGGGAGGGTGGTGGTTGTGGTGCGTTTTGGGGTGGATTTGTTGGTGGGATGGGATTTGATTGAGTTGTGTTTGGTGTGTGGGTTTGATTGGGTAGAATGTTATGTTTTTGGTGGTTTAGGTTTGTTGTGAGGTTGTAGTTTGGTGGAATGTGTGGATTAGTGATTAGGATTGGTGGATGGGTTGTTACGGTGATTTGATTAGGGTCTGTGATGGTGCGTATAGTGTTTATGAATGTGTTTTGTGTAGTGTTGGGGTGGTGTGATGATGTGATTTTGTGGGGTGGCTGGGGGGGTTTAGGAGGTGGGATTTGAATTAGTGAGGTAGTGTGTTGTGGGTGTTGCTGGGTGGTTGTGCTGGGGCCGGGTGTCTGAAGGTTGTTTGGATGGATTTGTGTGGTGATGAGGGTTAGGTTTTTGATGTATTGGTGTGATTGTGTTGTGTTGGTATTCGTTGTGGTGTGTGTTGTTGGTTGGCGGTGTTTTGTTTGGTTGTTGTGTGGGTTGTGTGGGTGTGGTAGGTGGTTGTGGGTGGTGGGTGTGGAGGGTGGTGTGTTGGGTTTTGGGGTTGTGTGGTGGGGGTTGTTGTTGTGTGGAGGTTGTGTTATTGGTGGTTTGTGGTGTTGTGGTGTTGTGGTTGTTGGATGTAGGATGGTGGGTTGGGGTGTGTGTGGGTGTGTGGATGGTTGGGTGGTAGTGAGGTGGGGTGGTGTGTGTGGTGTTGTGTGGTGGTGGGGGTGTGTGTGTTGGGGTGGGGGGGTGGTGTGGGTGTGGGGTTTGTGTGGTTTGGTGGTGGGGTGTTTGTGTGTGTGTGTGTTGGTGTATGTGTGGTCGGGGGGGGGGGGGGGGGGGGGGGGGGTGGTTGTGGTTGTATTTGTTGGGGATTGTTGGTCGGATGGTGGTGGCTGTGATGGGGGGTGTTGGTTGTGTGTGTGTTGGTTGTTGGGTGGTGGTTTCGGGGTTGTGGGTGTGTTTGTTGTGGGTGGGTTGTCTCGGGTAGTGGTGATAGTGTGGTATGGTGGTTGATGTGGTGGCGTAGTGTTGTGGTGGTGTTGTGGTGTGGTTGTTGTTGGTTTGTGGTGATGTGTGGGTGTGGGGGTGGTTTTGTTGTTGGGGTGGGTTGGGTTTGTTGTTTTTGGTGTAGTGTTGTGGATGGGGTGGTTGGATAGGTGTGGTGTGTGGTGATGGGTTGTGGTTTTGGTGTGGTTGTGGTTGTGGTTGTGGTGGTGGTTGTATTGTTGGGGGTTGGTTGTGGGATTGTTTGTTGGAGTTGGATGTGGTTGGGAGTGTGGGTTTGTGTTTTTGGTTGGATGTGTGTGTGGGGTTGGTGTGGTTGTGAGTGGGGTGGGGTGGTGGGTGGCGTTGTTGTGTGTGATGTGGAGGTTGGTGGTGTTTTGTGTGTGGTGGTTTGGGTTGTGGTGGGTTGGTGGGGGTGTGGTGTGTGTGGTGGTGGTGTTGGTTGGTTTTGTGTGGTGTGTTTGGTGTGTGTGTTGTGTGTGGTGTTTGTTGTTTGGTTGGGGGGTGGTTGGTGTGGTGGTGGTGGGGTGGTGGTAGTGTGTTGGTGTGTGGGTGTGTAGTGGGGGTGTTGTGATTTTGGTGGTTGGTTGGTGGTGGGGTTGGTGTGGTGGGTTGGGTGTGTTGGTGTGTGGTGGTGTGTGTGTGGTGGGTTGTTGTTTTGTTGGTGTTTGGTGGTGTGTGTGTGTGGTGGTGTGGGTTGGTGGGAGTGGGTGTGTGGTATTTTGTGTGGTGTTGTTTGTGGTGGTGGTTTGTTGTGGGTGTGTGGTGTTGTGGTGGTGTTGTGGTGTTGTGGGGGTGGTGGTGGTTGTGGTTGGGTTTGGGTGTTGTGTGTGTGTGTGTGTGGTGTTGGTGGTTTGGTGTTGTGAGGTTGGTGGTGGTGTGGTGGGTTTGTGTGGGGTGTTTGTGGTGTTTGGGTGGTGTGGTTGTGGTGTGTGTGGTGGTGTGATTGTGTGGTGGTGTGGATTGGTTGTGTGGTGTGTGTGGTTTTTTTGTTGGTGGTGGGGGTGGTGTTGTGGTGGGTCGAGGTGGGGTGGGGGGTGTGTGGTGGGGGGTGGTGTGGTGTTGGTGTGTTGGTGGGGGTGGGGGTTGGTGGGGTTGGTGGGGTGGTGGTGTGTGTGTGGGGGTTGTGGTGTGTGTGGTGGTGTGGTGGGTGGTAGGTGGTGGTGTGGTGTGTGTGGTGTGGTGGGTTGTGGGTGGGTGGGTGGTTTGGTTGTGGTGTGTGTGGTGGTGTGTGGGATGTGGGTGTTGGTGGTGTGGTTTGTCGGATGGTGTGTGTGGTGGTGTTGATGGCGTTGGTGTGGTGTGGGTGGTTGTGTGTGTGGGTGGTGGTTGTGGTGGTGTGTGGGTGTTTTGGGGTGTGGGTGTGGGTGTGGGGGGGGGGGGTGTGGGGTGGGGGTGGTGGGGGTGGGTGGGGTGGGGGGGTGGGGGTGGGTGGGGGTTGTGGGGGGGGGGTGGGGGGTGGGGGGGTGGGGTGGTGGGGTGGGGGTGGGGGGGGTGTGTGGTGGGGGGGTGGGGTGGGGTGGGTGGGGTGGGGTGGTGTGGGGGGGGGTGGGTGGGGTGGGTGGGGTGGGTGGGGGTGGGGGGGGTGGGTGGGGTGGGGGGGGTTGGGTGGGTGGGGGGTGTGGTGGGGGTGGGTGTGGGGTGGGTGGGGGGTGGTGGGGTGGGTGGGGGGTGTGGGGGGGTGGGGGTGGGTGGTGGGGTGGGTGGGGGTGGGTGGGGGTGTGGGGGGGGTGGGGGGGGGGTGTGGGGTGGGGTGGGTGGGTGGGGGTGGGGGGGGGTGTGGGGTGGTTGTGTGGTGTTGGGTGGGGGTGTGGTGGGGTTGGGGTGTTGTGGGTGGTTGGGTGGTGTGGGGTGTGGGTGGGTGGTTTTGTTGGGTGGGGGGGTTTGTGGGTGTGGTGGGGGTGGTGGGTTGTGTGGGTTGGTTGTGGTGGGTGGGTGGGGGGGTTGGGGTGTGGGGGGGTGTTGTGTGTGTGGGTGGGTGGGTTGGGTGTGGGGTGGGGGGGGTGTGGGGGGGTTGTTGTTGTGTGTGTTGTGTGGGTGTTGTGTGGTGGTATGGTGTTGGTTGTGGGGGGGGTGTGGGGTGGTTGTGGGGTTGGGTTGTGGGGTGTGTGGGTGGTTGTGGTGGTGGGGTGGTTTTGTGGGGGTGGGGGTGGGTGGTTTGGTGGTGGTGGGGTGGTGTGGGGTGTGTGGGGGGGTGGGGGGTTGTTGTGTTTGGGGGTGGTGGTTGGTGGGGTGGTGGGGTGGGTTGGTGGGTGGGTGTGATATGGGTGGGGTGGTTGGGTGGGTTGGGGGGTTGGTGTTTGTGGGTTTAGTGTGTGGGTTGTGGTGGGGTTGTGGGTGTGGGGGGGGGTTGTGGGTGGTGGTGGGGTGTGGGTTTGGTTGGGGTGGGTGGGGGGTGTTGGTGTGGGGGGATTGTTGTGTGTGGGTATGGGAGTGTGGGTGGGGGTTGTGTTGGGGGGGGTGGGTGGGGTTGTGGTGTGGTTGTGGGGTGGTGGGGGTGTTGGTGTTGTGGGGTGGGGGGGGTGGGTTTTGGGGGTGGTGTGGTTTGTAGTGGTGTGGTTGGTTGTGGGTGTTGGTGGGGGTGGTGGGGGTGTTGGTGGGTGGGTGTTGGTGGTGGTGTGGGGTGATGGGTTGGTGGTTGGGTGGTGTGGTGGGGGGGTTTGGGTTGTGTGGGGGTGTGGGGGTTTGTGGGGGGGGTGTTGGGGGGGGTGGGGGGGGGGTGGGGGTGGTTTGGTGGGGTGTGTGGGGGGGGTGGGTTGGTGATTTTGTTGGTTGGGGGGGTTGGGTTTGAGGTGGGGGGTTGGTGGTTGGGGGGGGGATGTGGGTGGTGGTTGGGTTGGTGTGGGGGGGGTTGTGGGGTGGGGGGTGGGGGGGTGGGGAGGGTGGGGGGTGGGGTGGGGGGGGTGGTTGTGTGTGGTGTGTTGTGGGTGTGGTTGGGGTGGTGGGTGGGGGGTGGGGTTGGTTGGGGGGGTTGTTGTTGGTGGGTGGTGGGTGTGTTGGTGGGTTTGGGTTGGTGGTGTTGGGGGTTGGGGGGTTGTGTGGGGGTTGGGGTTTTTGGTTGTTTGATGCTGGGGTGTGGGTTGGGGGGGTGGGGGGGTTTGTGGTTTGTGGGGGGGGTGGAGTGGGTGGGGGGGGGAGTGGTGGGTTGGGGGGTGGTGGTTGGTGTTGTTGGGTTGGTGTGGGGGGTGGTTGGTGGGTGGTTGGTTTGGGGTGTGTGTGGGTGGGGTGGTGGTTTTGTGTG
>CAKKXW010000734.1:6488-17505 GCA_920937365.1 Sphaerophoria rueppellii | reverse complement strand
CTTATTTAAACGGATACTGCTGGAGGAGAGCGCAAACACACGTGAGGGTAAAGAAAAACACCATCTAGAGACACACAACATGTCCTTGTTTCAATTAAAAGGGGTCGTTTTCGTTAATTAAATGAGACTAGCATTTAAGCGGATTTGGTAGAGACATATTACAAACGACTAAACGGAGAGCTCTAGAGAGCTGAGAACTAAAAAGATATACATATGAACAGCAACTGTGTGGGGGGAAAATGGAATAAAAGATTTTCAGATTTTTAAGGGACATACGATTTTTCGATTGCTTTTTTGGCTAGGAGTGTGAGGCAATAATATTAAACTGTTTGAAATTATGTCATAAGGATATTCGGTTTCATATTCTGAAGCATGTGTGGAGTCCTTTGACACGAGCGAGGGTTCAAAGGACATAAAAACAAATGCTCCCATAATAAAGAGAGTATTTTTAATAACTAAAATGGCACGCATTAAAGTGTATGTGTTAAGTCGAAAAATGTTCAATTTTCGGACGCAAGAACAAACAGAAGGAGACCGTGTTAAGAGCTAAATTATTCGGTTTGCTGGGGAAAATGATAAAACTTAGGAGGACTTTAATTAGGAAGACATAAAATTAAGAATGTGTAAATTTGCTGACAAGCAAGTATCTACATGGACAATTTGAAGTTGGAGCAAGTTATTCTGATACTAAAAATGTAATAAGAAGCAAACGCAGTTTAATAAGGGCAAGAAATATGCATTTGACGAAGTCAAGTTAAAGAAAACATTTACTTTTTCAGAAAATTAATATCAGCTGTGTCTTAACCAACGGCCCTTCAAATTTGGAGGTTAGTGCGAGGGGCTAACAACCCCTTCACAGTAAAAAAGAGAGAGATAATAGCCTCGCATAATGAAAAGAAAAAAATTGCTACATTTATTACAGCTGTCATCAAAGAATGCACATATGTGTATGTGTATGTGGATGCGGATTCGTCGTGGGAAATCGGCTAAGATCGAAAGGTCGATCCAAGAGAGATGTGCTTGAGGCACAGCGATTGAAGAACAGGCGAAACTCGTTGGTCTTGAAGTGAAGGAGGACAAAACAAAGTACATGCTTTCAACAAACAAAGCAATATCTGTCCACTGCCTAGGACATAACGTCACTGTTGGTAGCAGCAATTTCGAGGTAGTTAAGGAGTTCACCTACCGTGGAATAAACATCAATCACACAAATGACACTTCAGTGAAGATCCGAAGAAGAATCACCCTAGTGAACCGCTGCTGCTTCGGTTTGGCAAAACAACTGGGTTCAAAACTCCTCACTCGAAAGACAAAGTGTCTGCTATATGAAACTTTGATTTTACCAGCCTTACTCTTTACGGTGACGAGTGCTGGACGATTAGTAAAAAAGGGGAATTGATATTGGTCACTTTCGAAAGAAAAATTCTTCGACGGATTTTCAGTCCCGTATGCGACGATGGCGAATGGAGAAGAAGGTTCAACCGAGAACTGCAAGAGCTATAACAAAAAGTGGATGTAGGCCATAAGGCCAAGAAATGACAACTACATTGGCTCGGCCACATCGATCGAATGGACGACAACGCTCCAGCCAAGAAAGTCATCTCATCCCAGCCCAGGTTCGAGACAGCAAGGAAGACCGAACATATCGGTCATATTTTTTGAAGCGCCTTGATACCCAACTAAGTTCAAAAACTCTTTGGAAGAACCTTAAAAACGTGGGAGTAATAAATTACGAAATTGCTAAATGTCCCTTTAGTCCAGCAGATATGGGTTCAGTTCTTATTCCGAACTTATCCGAGCCAGTTTAATTTGACTTTGGAGAATTTTCTAACTACAACCGTTTTAATTTTAGATGTGTTAGTGCTTTGGAAGTTGAATTGGCAGTTCATTCGGTTAAATCTAATGCCACCGGACTTGATGATATGTCGCCTAAGTTTATTAAGCTAATACTACCAATTCTTCTCCCTCATTTAGTACATATCTTCAGCTACTGTATTTACAGCAAAAAATTCCCTGAAAAGTGGAAATCCGCCAAAATTGTTCCGATTCCTAAAAAGCAAAATCCCACATCTCCGTCGGAGTTCAGACCCATTAGTCTCTTAACATTTCTTTCGAAAACGTTAGAAAAGATCTTGGCTCAAAAGATACAAGAAAATCTAGAATGGTTTAATAAGATTTCAAAATGGCAGTCAGGTTTTAGGAAAAAACATAGCTGCGAAACAGCTGTTTTGAAGGTAACCTCAGACTTAAGGAAAGCGGCTGATCGTGATGAAGCAAGTGTAATGGTGATGCTCGATTTTTCAAAAGCATTTGACTGTATAGATCATCACATTCTTTTGTCAAAACTTAAAAGTAATTTCGATTTCTCTCGATCTGCCCTTGAACTAATGTACAGTTACTTAAAAAACCGATCAATTTGCGTTGAAACCGAACTAGGAATCTCAAGTCCTTATGTTATCAATACTGGTGTCCCCCAAGGATCCGTCCTAGGACCACTACTTTTTGTGTATTTATTAATGATCGCCCAGATTTCGTTGTTAATTGCAACTTGCAAATATATGCTGACGATGTCACAATATACTTGTCAAGAAGTCCTGGACTTTTAGAAGACTGCGTGGAGCGTGTTAATGAAGATCTATCACACATCCATGGCTGGGCTCAGCTGAATAAAATCAAATTAAATTTTTTGAAGTCATTTTTCATGGTGTGTTCAAGAAGAGATATTGCATTAAGTGATCTTCCACTTCTTTATCTGAATGGATATACGTTACCCTATGTTGACAAAGTAAAATATCTCGGCTTCTTCATCAATTGTAAGTGTTGTGAGTGTGTTAGTTTACTAGTTTACTTTCTTCGGATCTGTAGTTAAAATAAGTTAAATCTTTACTGTTGCCGTTCTTCACATACAACTGTATTGTCTACCCTTCTCTAGATTCTGAATGTAAACGGAAAATAAATGTAGCTTTGAATGACTGCACTCGATTCATACAGGGTCCGCCAAGATATGTAAGTATTTCTCACTTTAAGACCGATGTTCTAGGCATGACCCTGGATAGATATTACGAGTTTAGATCGCTTCTGAAACTACATGACATAATTCATGACAAGTGTCCCGAGTATTTGAAGGAATATCTATGTTTTCTACAGTCACCTAGAGGACTTAAGAGTGTTCCGCACTGAAACTGAAAATTTCTTACTGCTTAAAGCGCCACCCAACTGCAGACGACAAATTTTGACCTAAATGCATATTACTAAGAGAGAGAAAATCGCCATCCTATGAGAATCGCGACTTCCACCAGCCGTTACTGATTTGAATTTTCAAATTTATGCAGATTTTGCTATCCCTTTATTTTGAAATAAAATGTATTTGATCAAAGTTTTTTTCCAAAATTTTTTGATTGCTGTGTTGAGAACAAGTACGTTCTAAATAAATGAAGAGATTAAAAAAAAAAAATAAATATCGCATCATAAGAAAAATTGCTTTTCAAAAATATTCATAGCTTTTTATTTCTTTTTTGTTTAAAAAGTGAATTTTTTCTCCAATAGTTATACAGTTTTAATGTCGAATTTCATGCTCATTAAGAAATGTTCGCGAAAAATGTTTTTATTTTGATGGAATTCTCTTTGAAAAAGTACGATTTTTGGCCATTTTGGAGTTATTGAGACTTTACTACTGAGTAACGAAGTGCTAAATTGAAATTGTGCTCCAATAGTTTTTTAGAAACAGTTTATTTATTTATTTATTTTATTAAAATAATTTACAAATAAATTTACAAATTATTTACATATAAAAGGCATCAGGGCAGTAATAGCCATAAGCAATGCCGTCTTTTAGATACATACATAAAGAAAAAACTTAAAAAAAGGTTTTAATTACATTGGTACATTAATTTACATTGTGGTTTATGTAAATATTATATTTCATTAAATTTATTGTGAGCATCTAAAGCAATTTTTATTCGTTGAATAGTGTTATAATCTGCTGGGTTAAGAATGATAGATAGTTCTTTGGATATATGAGCTATTTCAAGTGATGGATTGATTTGGCGTGTTAGAGGACATTCTACGAAAATGTGATAAACTGAGAGAGTTTGTTGACAGAGTTCACATACTTCTGGGAGTTCATTATTATAAAGATGTCTGGAGGTAAAAATTGTTTTTCCAACTCTGATTCGCAGTATCCTAATGCATTCTTCTCTGTTAATTGCCTGTTGTATGAAATACGAATATGATTGGGGTTGTGCGTTAGAAGAAACGTATTGCAGTTACTCCAATTTTCTTCAATCTCCTTATTTAGCTGCTGTAATAGAATTTGGCGAGTCAATTGAAAAAGATTAGGTAATTCAGTAATCAGTGGGTATTTGATTGCATTTTTGGCAGCATCATCCGCAATTTCATTCCCTTTAATTCCAATATGACCCGGTACCCATGCCAATATGATGTTTTCTGTTACTTTGCGTCTCAGTTGTTCCAGCGAAGGGCATCGATTTATCTCGTTTTTAAGGCCTTTTAAGATCCCCAGGTTATCTGTCAATACAACGCTTTGACCGAGGTCAGTTTTCGCAATGTTTATGGCTCTATTAATTGCAGCGAGCTCTGCAATATAGCTCCCTGCTTCATTAGGGAGTAGTCCTTGCCAAACGGTAGCTAATTGTGTATGTTGTTCCCATTTAACTACTGCATAAGACGAATTGTGATCTTTCTGTGATCCATCTGTATAAAATACATGGTCGAGGTTGTCGTTTTCAATCATTTCTTGGTGTAGTTTGTGGAATATTTCATCTGGTGTATTTTTCTTCTTAAATTCAGCTAGGTTCATATTTATTTTTAGAAGGTGTCTTTTCCAGGGAGGTGAACTATCTGCTACCGAAACTGGATCAGATAGGAAATTTGGTTGAAAATTTACCAGGCTTACTATTTTAATGAGCGCAGATATAGAGTTCTTGCGTTTTTTGGTTTGTGAACATATAATTTCAATGGCAGTGTTATAGAGCGAATGTGATGGATCGATAATGACCTTGCTCACTAGGCTAATAGCTCTTCTTTTTCCAAGGTTTTGAAAAGAAAAATATCCAGTTTCAAGTCTTAGAGCCTCGATTTTTGTTGATTTTAATGCTCCTGAAGCTGTACGAAAGCAGTTATTAATCGCAGTGTCGATGTCATTACAGTTTTTAGCTGTTGTCCACACGTAAGTTGTAAGGCCATGTTGTAAGGTTCCTTCCACAAGTGTTTTTGCGATTTTCAAAGCTGTTTCAAGATGGGGTCCTTTTTTCTTAGAGCATATTATTTTTAGAAGAAGAAACAGTTTTTGTCTACCCAATGACTCCATAATCATTTCAAAACGAAATTTAATCGCTTCACAATACCATTTGAAAAAACGCAGTTTTGGTTCGGAACACTCTTAAGATTTTATTACCGAGGTTTACACATACCATTGGAGAGCGATCTTATTTTGTCAATGCAATAAGGTTGTGGAATAATCTCCCACACTAATGGCAGAGAAATACTTCATCACGGGGCTTTCGAGGGGATCTAATGAAACACATGTCGGGCTGAAATTTATGGAAATATGATTCTTTAATATATAATACATCCTTTTTAGTTGTTTCCTTTAATAATAACAATTATCTTGATTTGTAATAACTATTTTTAATAATTCTATTTGCAATATTATGGTCATCTTTTAGTTAAAAGAAATTGGATATTGTTTAATATTAATACTATTTATGAGATTTTTCTCGAAGTGTATTGTCAATTTTAAAAGACCAAATAAATGAAAAATGAAAAAATATACTGTACAAAGACCAAGTCCAGGCGAATGGCAGAGCGCTTGGTTTCGGCGACTGGAGAGTACATGCGAGGGATCGATCACTTTGCAAGGCTGCAAAAACTCAGGCTGAAATCCTTCATGGATTGTGAGCCGGATAAGTAAGTAAGAGCCTTGGATTGAAAGGAAAAGGAAAACCCCAAATACGTTTTATTGACTGAGGAGTCGAGGAAAGAAAAGTCTTGTAGCTTGTTAGATGAAGTTCACGCCGCCTGTTAAGATAATGAAGTCACATTTGACAAGACAGATAAATGATCATTATGCTTGCAACAAAGTGTCATCTTATCACCATTTTCAAAAAAAAAAAAAAAAAATGTTAGAAGAAATGTTAGTCTCACAAACGATTCCTTAGACTAAACCTTTTGATTCTTTGGTTTGCCAGACAACTGGGTTCAAAACTCCTCATATTCATAAGGAAACAGTAAAAAGTAAAAAGATATTTAATGATTTTTTTTAAGAAAGAGCAAGAGCGCCAACAAAGGTATCTAACCAGCTCAATGCTTAGCTACTTGTCTTCAATTTCACTATCCAACATTTTTGAGATCCTCGATATGGGATTTTGTTGGTCAGAAAAGATGATGCTTACTTTAATGTGGCACTACAGTCCAAGTCGGACAAGTGCCTTATACAAAAGGCGTCTCCAGTCAGGTTCGCAAAGCCAAGTTGGTTTGAGTCCCCTACCAACTATGCTCTACCTGAGTCCCACTCTTTCTCATTTGCGATTTCCGGTTTGAATTCGAAGACTCTACGGGCTGGATTATTATTTTACATCCACTGTACATTCACCGTCGCGTCGTTGATCCTTAACTTTTCTGGCTAGGTCAGCGTCGATGAATAGCTCGTACAGTTCTTGATTGAATCTTCATCTCCATTCTCCATTTATCCAGATTTGACCAAAAACACTCGAAGGATCATCGAAGTTTTCATACTTGAGAGTAATGATTAGGAATTAGAAAAGTGACACTTTGGTTGCTCGAGAGAGGACTCTTCGTCGTCCTAGTAGGTGGATGGACTTTTTAGAAATTGGGGTGCTAACATTATGGAGTATTGCACAATCTTTTTTTCTGGCCATGATGGAAAAGCGTGATTTTTCCATTGCCATCTTAGACAGTCGAACGAGTTTTTCTGGGATGCCAAAACTAGACATTGCCCTCTATATAGTTGGTCACTAAAGACGGTATCATTCGCGGTCTTGAAATTAATGAAAAAGTGGTAGAGTAAATATTTGATCAATGGTGGCATTTCCGGGTCGAAGCCACACTGATAAGGAACTATCAGGTTGTTGACGAAAGGTTTCAAACGTTCACACAGCACGGCGGTAGGTGCAGTTCAGGGGATCTCCTTTCTTGAGGATTGGGGATAAGGTGCTGAGATTCCATTCGTCGAGCACGCTTCCCTCCGACCAAATTTTGCAGATGAGCTGGTGCATACTTCTTACTCAAGCAGCTTTGCTCGACTTGAGTTAAGATATTGCTATGTTCACTTCGTCACTTTCGGGTGGGTGGAATTGGTTGTCTGCTCCACCAAAATTTAATGGTTCTGTATGACTGGCGACATTTTCTCGTCATCGCCATTGTACAGCTTGATCTTACCATATCCTCAGCACTGGCTGTGGATCCCGATCCACTACGATGTTCCCATTATTGTCTCTACAGGCTTCGGTTCGATGTGTAAAAACCCTGGTTGTTTGTTTCACCTCTTTGTTCACCTTTGAGAGGATCTAGTAATATCTTGCAATTGTTGCCGTTTGATGTTGAATTTCCTCTTAGCATTTTCATCTGTTGGTCTCGATCGTATATCGAAATGTGTGAATCGCGTACTTGCTACCATTACGTCCACTTACATGCTAGTCTCTCAAACTTTTTGCTTAAATTTTCGTACAACAGCGAAGTGGGTGCCTTAATCTAAAAAATAAATTTAAAAAAAAATTATTTAAAGATGAAACATCTAGTCCGTGGTGTTTGCTTCTGCTCTGCTTACAGTTTCCAACATAATAGCATCTTACCACGCTCAGTCTAATTTTGCCGCTACAATTGAAAGCATCAAAACGTTTATTATTTATGTTTACATTCATGATGTAAATAAAAAGTGACACAGCCACCTCTGAAGCTCGCAAAATGCATTGTTAACAGTTCTCCTATATTTTTTGTTTGCAAAAAAAGGAAAATATTATGAAAAAAATAGTGAAAGGAAAAACAAAGTAGACCATGCATCAAAAGGAGAAGCTTCAAAAACTTCATGCTACAATCCGAAGCCTCCGAACAATTGCTTTTTCATCTCCAACGTCACATGGGAGAAATGAACCCTTTCCCTTTAAAAATATACCTACATATTCACATAACTTATTCCGTGTTTTTCCATACGAATTTTATTGTGAAGAAGAAAAACATTTTAAACACCTTCTTTTTTAATAGGCGTGCAACAATTTGTCTTGGACTTCTAGAAGAAAGAAAAAATTTAGTTGCACGGTTTTAATTGCCATTGATGTTATGAGGGGCCTTAATAATAACAATTACAGGTGTATGGCTTTCCCCTCGCGCTGAATGCGAATCTGGGGCGAATGGGGAAAACCATTGTTTGCTGGGTAGGAAATAATTCAGAAGGGCGTGTAGAAATGTTTAAAGAAATTGTTTGGGGTTTAAAGTTGATTAATTTAAACTTTATTAACATAAGAGAATGCAAACTTGAAAAAAGAAAACTGTTTTTGTTGGAAAATTATGTTGATTGTCTAACTAAGGGATTTTTAGTTGTTACTAGTGGCATTGAAACGGTATTTATCTGAATGTGTTCAACTTTGTGGTATCTTTATTTTTTGCACCATTTGAAATGAACGAGGAGAGCTTATAGCCAACACAGTCTAACGACCAATGGTTTACCAACATAGAATATGTTATACTCCCGGCTCATCACTTAGTGCAGTGTTAGTTGTTTTGTTAGTAAGCAAACAATATGACGAATAAACACAAATGGATGAAACAAAACAAGACAATTAACAAAATTAAAATTAATACATAATTAATGGTTATAAACAAAGATGGTGCTACGACCAAAACAAGAAAATGCTGCAAGAAAATATAACCTCTTATGGAGGGGTATGGTTTGTTTCGCCTCAAATATCTCGTTTTTGATTATTACGTCAAAGTCGCTTCGCCATTTACTTGTTTTGTATTTTTGTTGTTTTTTTATTTGTTTCGTTTTAGTTTATTTCGTCCAATATATACTTCGCTCCATCATATTGTCGTTTTTGGTTTACTTTGTTTTTGTTCACTTCGTATTTATATTATTTTGCCTTTTTATTATTTGGTCTTAAGTTCACTTGGCCTTTCACTTGGCTTATTTATTATTTCATTTTTGTTCACTTCGGTTTTAATTATTTCGCCCATCATTTATTTCGTTGTTAAAATTCGCCCTTGGGCTTTTAACATCCACAAAAAAATAACGAAATAAATTCGCGCGAATTTTAACGCCCTGGGGCTCTTAACATCCACAAAAAAAAATGATTTGAAAAAAGAACGAAATAAACGAAATAATTATGCACCAGATATTTTGGAATTGAATGCTTATCTTTTGGCCAAATTTCTCTAAAAATTCTTATCATCGGTCCCAATTAGACTAACAAAACAACCTTGAATCAAATTAAATAAAAGGCGAAACAACCGTTTATCGAGATAAACTAAAACCAGATAACTTGGTGCCTATTTCCTATTTCCTTTGCATGCCTAAAAATTATAAATTTAAATTTTAACGCATTTTTTTGCATATTGGGACAACCGTGTCCCATTTGTTATAATTTCATATTTTAGTTAGAAAAGTCACTCATTACAACAAATAACAATAAAATCATTCTAAGAACTAACCATTCTTATTCTTATAAATTCTTCACTAAATATTCACTGAATGCAACACAAATGCAAAAACAAATAACCAGAGTAGTGCGGTAAATAATCCAAATGTAACTATACAGTTTTTTCGTTTTTTTTTCCTCGTGCCTATAAACCAACCAAAAACGTTAAATAGAATGAAAAACAATAAGCATGCGTTTAGTTTGAGTAGCTTTAGCAATTGATCACAAATAATAAAATTGAACGAGACAGCAGCTAGCGGTGTTCAATTTATGTCAAAGGGTTTTAAAGCAATATTTTGAAATACATAGTTATATGTAATTTAATGTTTAGGTACTTATTTATTGAATATTAAGAAGTTCCCCCAAAAATAGTCAGCATGACTAACTTTTACACCTTAACTTTCTCAATTACAATTAATACTTGCATGTTGCAGCAATTAGCATAGACTTTTCCTGCGAGGGTTTTTGACAAACTTTTTGAAGATCACTTTTCATCAAACAAAATATAATAATTTTGTTATTTTTTATTGAATGATTGTTTTTTTTTTTAACATCCAGCATGAGGACGAAGAACATTCAGTATGCCACAGCAGACTGAGTGTATCTAAGTACTTAACAGAAATAAGTTTAGCATAAAGGACTCGTGCAATTCGCGTTCATTGCATATTGTACTCGAATATTTAGATAGTCCGTCATGCAAATATTGAAATAAAAGGGGAAGATATTATATGAGAAAAAATGCCCTTGTCCTGTTAATGAAAAACTGTTCAATGTTTGTAAACACAGACAAAAAACTTCGAGAGACATAGTATATGGTCTGTGGTGCGGGTCTGGTCCGGTCACTGTCATTGCAGTATTTTCTTTTTTCCTTGTTTTTACTTGCGACATATAGAATATATGGCAAGTACATATTGAATTCGTACAAAAAAAAAAATTTGAGATGAGGATGAGATATGACATTACGATGATAGAGAAGTCGAAAAAAGTGGGTCCGGCGATTCCGTCTGTCTGTCTGTCGGAAAGTTTACAATCATCAACAGCCTTCACTACTGGTCCGATTGACTTCAAATTTGAAAATTAGAGGTTTGAGCAAAAAGTCATATCCCAATTTTTTTATTTTTGTCTTAAGATCAAAATTTAGGGTAGCCACCATACGATTTTTTTGGCCGAAAGGCTGTCTGTCTGTCTGCCTTAGCGGCCTGGGTGAAAAAAGCTGAAGAGATAGTAGCATTACAGTATAGAGTAGGAGTAGAGTTTAAAAAAAAAAACATGCTTAAGTTATACATGAACGGTATATAAGATATACAGCGTTCATTTTTGTTCCTTTTTTCTTTTATGACGTTACT
>CAKKXW010000723.1:0-12733 GCA_920937365.1 Sphaerophoria rueppellii | reverse complement strand
TTTTGGTCCTGTCTGCATTAATGGGGAATGGAGGAGAAGATTCAACCAAGAACTATACGAGCTGTACAGCGACACTGACCTAGCCAGAAAAGTTAAGGTCCAACGACTTAGATGGTTGGGTCATGTTGAGCGAATGGAAAATAATGCTCCGGCTCGTAGAGTCTTCGAATCCAATCCGGAAGGACGTCGCAGAAGAGGAAGACCGCGACTCCGGTGGAGCACACAGGTGGTAGAGGACCTGAACCAACTTGGCGTGCGAAACTGGAGACAGTTAGCCAGGGACCGAGCTGGCTGGAGAAGTTTGTTGGGTGAGGCCCTGGTCCGACCTGGACTGTAGCGCCACCATTAGTAAGTAAGTAAGTAAAAAGCCATTGATTTCACAAAAGAATGTAAAAGCCCATCTGGATTTTGCGAAAAATCACCTCAACTGGAGCTTGCAGCAATGGAAAACGGTGTTGTATTCTGATGAATCTAAATTCAATATTCGGGATCTGATGGAAAGCAACATGTAAGAAGACCAAGAGGTGAAAGGCTTAATCCCAAATATACTAAGGGGACAGTTAAACATGGAGGTGGTTCGGTTATGGTCTGGGGTTGTTTTTCAGGTCAAGGAATTGGACCAATTTGACAAGTAAAGGGCATAATGAAATCAGAAGACTATGTTGATATCCTTAATAACACCATGCTTCCTTATGCTGATTGGGAAATGCCACTTATTTGGACGTATCAACACGATAATGACCCCAACAACAAGTCGAGGTTGGCCACAAACTGGATTACTGAAAAAAACATCAAGGCTTTGCAATGGTCAGCACAGTCCCCAGACTTGAACCCCTTAGAGAATCTGTGGGAGATAGTTAAAAGGAAAAAAGGGTGCAAAATTTTTTAAAGAAAGAGTGACCTTTTCGCTGAAGTTCAAAGGCAGTGGAATGACATACCAGAAACTATTATTAATAACCTCATTGCTTCTATGCTTAGAAGATGTGCAGCTGTTATAAAAAAAAAGGGTATGCAATTAAATATTAGCATTTTCTTGCATAAAAAATGAAAGTTGTATAATATACATAAAAGTTGCAAATGTTTTAAACACCAAATAACCTTAATATTGAAGTCTTTATTTATTTGTTTTTTTTTTTTTTTTATTTAAGTGAAAAATGTTTTTTTTTTTTTTTTTAAAGTGCTTTATTATGATAAATAAAGCTTTCAAAAATGTGCAAAGATTTTCTTTGTTTTTATTCTTTGACAATTTGTATGGTATGAAAAAATCTAGTCGTTTAGTTTGCAAATGGTTTGCACAGCACAGTATGTCCAAATTGCGAACAATTAAAAATTGGTTTCATTAGCCCCTTATTTTTTTATTATTGATAACTTAAAAAGTATGTACAATTGTATACCGTTATAGAGTAAATTGAATGTCACAAAAAAAAGCAAATGTGAAATTTGAAATGTGACATGTGTAAATAAAGTTTATTCAACCTGAAATTAAGCAACGCAGTTCGCTGTTAAAGTTTCCTATATATAGAAAATCTTCAACAATCAACTTCCGATTTGTTCAATTAGTTTCTTTTCATTGCCATAAAGAAGTGTTATTTACGATTACCGAAAGAAGCAACACAATAAATAAAATTAATAACACGGCAAGCGAAATGTCGTAATGCAACGAACCGCTGAACATGGCATGGCAGCATCATTTTTGACAATTTTACATACTTGTTTTACATTATTGTTTTATTGAACCAAAAATGTATATACAATGTTACTTTTGCCTAAAATTATTTAACACTTGACTTACTTACTTAAGGTGGCGCTACAGTCCGTTGTGGACTTGGGCCTCAATCAACAGTCTCCGCTAGCTAGCTCGGTCCTTACCTAGTTGTCTCCAGTTTTGCACTCAAAGTTGATTGAGGTCCTCTTCCACTTGAGTGCGCAACCTGAGTCGCGGTTATCCTCTCCTCCTACGTCCCTCGGGAATAGTGTCGAAGGCTTTCCGGGCCGGAGGTCGGTGTCCATCCGCTCTAAATGACCGAGCCATCTGAGTCTCTGGACCTTAACCCTTCTGGCTAGGTCTATGTCGTTCTGCAACCCGTAAAGTTCGCTGTTATATCTTCTTCGCCATTCCCCTTCAATGCACACGGGGCCAAAGATGACCCGAAGAATTTCCTCTCGAAACAGCCTAATGTTGCACGAGAGAGGGCTTTTCCACTCAATTGCTTTCTTAGCCCAAAGAAACAGGGATTAGCAAGAGTTTTTTATCGTCTCATCTCGGCGCTGGTGTTATTGCCCGTGTTTATAGCAGAGCCTAGGTAGACAAACTCCTCTACTATCTCGAAGTTGTATGCGTCTGTTGTCTCACAAAGGCGCCATTGACATCACTCTGTGTTCTTCCCATTATTATTATATCGATATCGTCGGCGTACGCGAGATGTTGATGATATTTTTGGAAGATAGTGCTTCTGGTGATGACGGTGGAGTTCTGCACTATCTTCTAAAGAACGATGTTAAAGAAATCGCATGACAGTGGCTCCGTTATACTATCTACAGAAGTAGTCTTTCTAACTCCCCAGCGATTCTACTATGATGTTCCCTTGTTTATCTCTGCAGGCATCGGTTCTTGCTCGATGACCTTGAGCCGGCTGTTTAACCTTTCGATAAAACCTCCGAACTTCATTCCTGCTGTTGGCTGTCTCAACATCCTCGATCTGACGCTTTTCATACTCTCTCTTTTTTCTCCTGAGAAGCCGGCGTTCCTCTCTCCTCTTTCGCTCGTGGAGCTCCAAGCAGCTCATGTCTTTCTATGCAGCGCCGCTTTGTATGCCTCCTTCTTGGCTGCTTGGGCCTGCCTGCATTCTTCGTCAAACCAGGGGTTTCGTTTTGCTGGCTGTGTGAAAGCCAGCACATCAGAGGCAGCATCCCCAATGGCTTCCTGGCAATTCTACCAATGATTCTCAATGCTCGATGCTGGCTGTAGCGGACTTCTCATGAGGTTAGTTGGCACTCGATCGGAAAAGGATCTGGCGATCTCTTGCAATTGTAGCTGTCCGAGGTCATACTTTCTTCTAGCACTTCCTGTTCTTGGCTTTGGTCGAGGTATCCCCTTTAATACCTCGGCTACAACGAGTTAGAGGTCCGAGTCGATGTTGGCCCCACGGAAAGTTCGGACATCAATATTGCTTGAAGAGTGTCTTGCGTCGATCGCAATATGATCAATCTGGTTGACAGTTGATAGGTCTTGTGGATGCTGAGATGTGGGAAACGTCACACTGTTCCGCCAAAGATGTCCTCTCTTCCTAGTTTGGAATTAAAATCTGCTAAGACGATTTTAACGTTGAAGCTAGGGCATTTCTCATATGTCTTGTGGAGGAGCTCGTAGAACTTGTCTTTTGTGTCGTCATCTTTCTCTTCTGTGGGGCGTGAGCGCATATAAGGCTTATGTTGCTGAATTAAGCCTTTATTCGGATTGTCGTGAGGCGCTCGTTGATGGCTCTGAAGCTTAGGACATGCTGCCTAAGCCTGTCTCCAACGACAAAGCCACATCTAAACAGACACTGTAGTTGTTGTTATACAGAGGTAGCAGTTGCCGTAGTAAATACACAGTTTTTCATCCTCCTTTAGCCCAGCCCATCCCATCACATTTCCTGGATGGCGGTTATATCCGCCTTATTAGTCTAGGGCCTCCGCTAGTTGTTCGGCTGCACGTGGTCTGTTAAGGCACCCAACATTTCACGTACAGCTCCGTATTTCGTTGTCCTTATTTCGTTTGCATGGTTCGTCATCAATAAATCCGTCTGTATCCGAGGCTTTTTGTTGCTTCGCAACTAATTTTTCTTTATGTGATTGGGGAGTCATCCCAAAGCACGATCCCCAACATGGAGGGCCAGATCCTTATATAAATTCCAAGGTCAGAAGCCTGATAAGCCGTTCTTATCGGTCTCAGCTCCAAATATGTCGAAGTAGCCCGAATAAGGTGTTCACTGAGTAGTTTAACCCACAGTTGCATGTTTGTGAATTGAAAAATCATTAAGTCCTAAGCTAGTGATTGACTTATGAATTAAAAACCATTTAATTCACAAGCTAAAAAGTGAATTATGAGTTAGAATTCATTTAATTCACAATCTAAAAAGTGAATTATGAATTAAAGTTGCTTTAATTCACAAGCTAAAAAGTGAATTATGAATTAAAGTTGCTTTAATTCACAAGCTAAAAAGTGAATTATGAGTTAGAATTCATTTAATTCACAATCTAAAAAGTGAATTATGAATTAAATTTTTTTAATTCACAAGCAAAAAAGTGAATTACGAATTAAAGTTTTTTTAATTCATAAGCTAAGAAGTGAATTATGAATTAACGTTTCCTTAATTCACAAGCTAAAAAGTGAATTACGAATTAAAGTTTCCTAAATTCACAAGCTAGAAAGTGAATTACGAATTGAAGTGAATTATGAATTAGAAAACAAGCTAAAAAGTGAATAATATGAATTAAAAACAAGCTTAAAAGTCAATTATGAATTAAAAACAAGACAGGCGAGAAGAGGTTCGCAGGGTCGACCCCGATGGTCCACATGACTTACTTCCCAGTCCGCTCGATTTATTGGTCGCCTCATTCGTGCGACTTAGCGCCGTTAGACAATAATTTTCTGTGGAACTATGTGAAGTCTATGGCCTACTGAAACAAACCAACGACTATTTACGATCTTCGTACGAACATTAAGCGTGAGATTGTAGAAGTATCGGCCGACTTTTGCTTTAAAACCGTCGAAAATTGGGTTAAAAGTCTAGACTTCGGCAAGCGTGCCCGTGCACAGTGGGTACCCGCCCATACAAATTGCGGTCAAAAATATTATTCTTGTTTTTTTGCAATAAAAAAATGTTGATATGATTTAATATTGTTTATTTTAATATAATTATAGACAAAAAAAAAATAAATAAAAAAATTATACAATTATAAATAAAATATTGAAAAAACTATGTTCTTATTAGCTCTAATGCTGTATTTGATAGCAGAGATTTCAGCGGGTCGGAAGTTAGTAAAAGACGATTTAAAATATCCTTATTTGTTATTTCACAAGACATTTTTCTTGTAAAATTTAGTCTATATTTTAAATCCTTGTTCCTTGACTCCGCGGCTACTTCACTTAATTCACCTATAGATAAAAGACCATGATGTTCGATAACTGATGCGCCATGTAATTACACCTTGTGAAAAGACGCAGGCAAATAGTACCATAGGTTTTAATCATCTGCTCAGCTGTTTCCAAACAGAACGCAAGGCATTTATCTGAATTGAAAAATAAAAATACAAAAACATTTATCTGAAAATCTTTGAAGCCATCGCATAGGAAAGGAACTTTGCGGATTTTAAAATATAATGCAGTAATGGCAGTGTCTTCAATTGGGCTAATTGTTATAGAAACGTGCCGAGCTATAAATGTCGTCTTAAGATCTATGTTTGCTTTTCCAGTTTTCCACTCTTCCGTAAGATTTTTCCAATTTTTTTTAAATCATTTTTTTGTGACAACTGTATTTACCATGAAAATTTCATACCAGACATAAAACGAAACGAAAATACAACCGTTTTTGTATGTAGAGACATTTTGTATATTACTAAGAATGCAATAAACATATGGGCGTATACGTGTTATTTTTTTAGATTTTTTCGTTTTATATGCTTTTTTTACTTTTACTTTACAATCTCTACCGTAAAGTTTTTTTTTTCCAATCAATAATATGAAAATATTTGCTAAAAATATCTGTTTAACTTATAAGTTCACCTCACAACTCGACAAATTTTAATTTATCTCTGTTTCTGCATTGACTTTTTTATTCATAAGTCACTTGTTTTTAATTCATAATTCACATTTTAGCTCATTTTTAATTCATAATTCACTTTTTGCCCTGCTTTCTAATTCATAATTCACTTTTTAGCTTGTGAATCTAGGAAACTTCAATTCGTAATTCACTTTTTAGCTTGTGAATTAAAGAAACTTTAATTCGTAATTCACTTTTTAGCTTGTGAATTAAAGAAACTTGAATTCGTAATTCACTTTTAGCTTGTGAATTCAAGAAACTTTAATTCGTAATTCACTTTTTAGCTTGTGAATTAAAGAAACTTGAATTCGTAATTCACTTTTTAGCTTGTGAATTAAAGAAACTTTAATTCAGAATTCACTTTTTAGATTGTGAATTAAATGGTTTTTAATTCATAATACAAGTACTGCCTTGGGAATTAAAGTAAGAGTTAAGCTATGAAAAGATTTAAGCTTTTGCAACTCTGGTTTAACCTAACTGGATCTGTAGACCCCACCGTTGACTCCATTCGGGGAATTTCTACGCTGCCATCTGGAAAAAGGAGTAGTGCCTCAGTGGGAACACTCTCCCCGCCCTCTCTCGTTAGCAGTTGCCAAAGCCTTCCGTAGGGGCTTTCACCCTATTACCAGCTAAGGTACTAAGTGGTCACCATCGTGGAGGTGAGCGCAGGACTTGGTAGCAAGAGGTTGTTGAGGGCTCTTGGGTCCTCATGAGTGCACTGTTATCTACCATTTGACGCACCAAAAAATCCGACAATAGTGTGATCTTTTCAGAAACGTCTCCAACGATAGCAGTTATATTGTTCACTTCACTTCAACTTTGGAAAAAAAAGTCATATTCTTAATGTAATTATGTACATATTATTCAAATAAAAATAAAATAAACTCGAAAATGTGTCTTCAACAGACCGATATTCTCTGTTTCTATTTGAGTATTTTTTGGATTTTTATTTCGAGCCATAAAACTAGTTCGTCCAGTCATAGGTGCATTATTAACAAACCAACCACTAGATATGCCTTCGAAACACTGAAAGTTTGCTCAACATCTCAGATGATAAACAAGCAAATTAAAAAAAAAAAACCTGCGTGGGTGTTGTTGGAGGTAAATAAATGCGTGGAAGAGACAACGATCGTAAAATGATTTTATTTGAATATGTTAAGCAAGTCAAAAATCTGTACACCTACTTAGTTGGCTTAGAAGATTTAAATTAGTCTGCACGTTGATATTCAAACCTTTAAGTAGTTACAACAAAACTGATGGTAATTTGCTACAGTTCTATGTCTATCGATTTGCTTTATTTTCTGCTTTGTGTATGTTTTTTCTTTACCACTGCAGTTCTTATAAAATATGCCTTCTTTGGGATGAAGTGTATGCAGCTATGAACTCGTCAGTTGCCTTCGATTTCTTTCTAAACAAACTTCAATTTCATATTTCGAATAATAGTTTTTTTTTTGGGAAAGGAAAGACTTAAAGCTAACATGCCGCAAACCCTGGATGAATTCTTCACTGCAAAAAAGAATAAATAAAAAAACAAAACTTTTCGGTTGTCTTTAAAAACATCCTAATAACACGAGGCTGAAAATTCTTTACAAAAAAAATCTGTCTTGAGCTGAAATTCCCATTTGTAGAGAAACTTATTACGGTAATTAACTTGCTGAAAATTTAGGCAACTCTAAGAAAGAATGGGAATAGTAAATGGTATTTTAAACAGAAACAAAAACGAGGTGAATATCATAATAGAAACGGAGAACTATACTGAAACAGTTCCTAAAAAATTTGCTAACCTGTTTAATGATATTTTCTAAAACATTAGTGTGAATTTATCAAATTTTCCATCTCTTGAAAATACGTGGTTCTGTAATAACACTAGAATTGGAGATAGCTTTCAACCAAGAAGTGTTTACTTTTTAAATTTTAGTTCGGCAGAAATAATAATATCATAACGCCATTAAAAAATTGAAACACTTCTTCCTATGATTTTATTTCCAGTATAATTCTCAAAAATATTTCATTTTACATTTCCGATATCTTATGCTTCATTTTTAATCTCAGCGTTCAAAAAGGAATTTTCCCTGATGCCCTCAAAAAAGCCTTAGTCCTCGGCCACGCAGTAAGCGGCTGAGCGGCTAAGCGGCTGGGCGGCAGCTCTAAGCGACGTATGGCCAGGCACTGAGCGTTGAGCGATTAGTAGTTAAAATGCCGTTGTCAAGAACAGTTTGTATGTGTACAAATTACTTAAACGTATACAAAAAAGAAGGCGATTTGGTGTTCATCCGATTAACAAATTAAGATCGGAGTTTGGAGAATTATTTAATCATTTATTTTTGAATCTGCCTCAATTTCCAGATAGATTCTGGCAATATCTACGTATCTATTTCTATATGTTTTATATATTTTTTTCCGCTCAGCCGCTTACTGCGTGGCCGAGGCCTTAGTTATACCCATTCATAAAAAAGGTGCCACCTCAAGCCTAAATAATTACCGCCCCATTTCCCTCCTATCAGTTTTTTTTTTAATTTTTCGAAAAAGGTAAAAAGTCAAGAATAAGGGCTTCACGATATTCGATAAAAATATTGGTATCGTATCGTATCGTATAGAAAGTCGATACGATAATCTACACTATATCCAGCTCCTGCAATACCGATATCGATACGATAAACGTGTTTATAAAATTGTCGATATTATCGTATCGCCGATAAGCACTGACCGATAATTATCGAATATATCGTATCGAGTGAAAGAATTCTATTTTCGACACTTACTTACTTACTTAAGGTGGCGCTATAGTCCGTTGTGGACTTGGGCCTCAATCAACAGTCTAGCTAAGGAGACTGTTGATTGAGGCCCAAGTTTTCGTCGTCTCCAGTTTGGACTTTAAGTTGATTGAGGTCCTCTTCCACTTGAGTACGCCACCTAAGTCGCGGTCTTCCTCTCCTCCTACGTCCCTCGGGAATAGTGTCGAAGGCTTTCCGGGCCGGAGCATTGGTGTCCATTCTCTCTAAATGACCGAGCCATCTGAGTCTCTGGACCTTGACCCTTCTGGCTAGGTCCATGTCGTTATACAACCCGTAACGGTAGCTGTTGTATCTTCTTCGCCATTCCCCTTCAATGCACACGGGGCCAAAGATGACCCGAAGAACTTTCCTCTCGAAACAGCCTAAGCCACTTTTTGTCAAGGTCCATGCTTCCGCACGATACAGCAGGACTGGGATGATGAGTGTGCGTTTCACTTTTTGCCTCGCTATAATAGTACATAAAGCACATTTTTCTAAATTTCGATATTTTATCGAGTATCGTAACGGTATCGTATCGAGGTCGATAACGATACGATAAATTTGTTTCAAAATTATCGCCGATACCGATACGATACGATAAAATTATTTGTTACTCGATAGTCGATACGATACCGATACAAACGAATAATATCGGTATCGTATCGTATCGTGAAGCCCTATCAACAATGCTTTTATTTTTGAAAAAAAACAAACTTTATCAGTGACTACCAATTCGGTTTTATGACTGGGAGGTCTACGGAGGACGCTGTTTTAAAACTCTGTGGGGAAATTTATAGCAGCTTGAACAATTCTGAGGTACCTTCATCTCTGTTCATTGACATCACTAAGGCATTTGATACGGTAGATCACGTTTTGTTGTTCGATAAATTATATAGATGCGGCTTCCGGGGTAACTTTTATAATTGGCTAGAATCTTATTTAATGAAAAGAAAACAGATCGTCAAAATTCAAGATAATATCAGCTCAGAGAGGTTTGTAAATATGGGTGTCCCGCAAGGATCCGTCTTGGGACCGATCTTATTTTTGATCTTTGTCAATTCGCTTTTTGTTCAATCTTTTAAAGGCAGTATCACAGCTTTTGCTGATGATACTGCTCTGTCACTGTCATATTCTTCAAAAAACTATTTTCAACTGTTTACTGATGTAAATTATGATTTAGACATACTGCGAAAATGGCTTTTTACTCATCGTCTCCAAATAAGTGACAAAATAAAATTTATGATTTTTAACTTAAGAGGTAATATCTGCGAAGTTATTAAACTAAGTTAGCATTCACCTTTATGTCTTTGATATCGGCTTAATAATGATTGCCAGCATAATTCCACTACTTTCTTTAATGAAAACCTGCTTTGCTCTGATGGTTGTTTTCAAATTGGGCGCGTTGAAAGTTTCAAATACCTGGGTATACTTATAGACTTTCGGATGTCCTGGAAAAACCATACTTCTAACTTAAAAGTTTATCTAAACAAAGTTGTAAGGCAAATCCACCATCTCAGTGTGTATTGTAGTATACCTATCCTTAAATTAGTATACAATGGTCTATTTAAATCTAAGCTACAATATGGACTTTCTCGTTGGGGTGGAACGAATTATAACAAACTTGAACCATTGCCGATTAAGCTGAAACATGCTGTAAGAATCATAGCTAGGGTTAATCGCACAACTCCAAGTTTTGGTTTATTCAGGAATCTTAATATTCTTCCACTAAAGCACATATCTTATCTTATTTATATACAGTACATAACGCTTATAAGAAACTCAAAATTTGCACAATATTTGTTTCTTTTAACCGAGGTTTTCTTATATCCTTACAACGGATACAAGAAACAAGTTTCTTATACGGATAAAAGAAACAAGTTTCTTATACGGATATACCTTGGAGTGTCAAACATTAATCCTAGCCTTTACCTAATTCTTCAAAACATATAATCATCAATTGTTGTTTGAATCAAGTCTTCCTTGCGCTTCTTGACAAGAATATCTTCGATATTATGTATCGATGGTTCTACGAAAGGACCTCGTAAGCAGAAAAATCACTTTTTTGAAATTAGACTAAAAAAAAAAAACCAGAGCCACTTTTGGCATTTCTGGTTAAATGTGTTTGTTCTAAGAAAATTTAGAAAACTCGAAAATACAAAACCTCGAAAAAAAATCATTTTAGTGTCTGAAATGAGTTTTTGAGTCGTTTTTTACTGTTAAGATTTGATCGAAAAATGTTGAACTTAATTATTCAAAGAAGTGTTTTATGGTTTGTATTTATTCTTAGGAAAACAATGAGATTTACGTTTTTTGAAATTTTTTTATTGTGAATTAGCTACAAGGAATATAAATTGAGGCCAGAGTATATCTAATAATGAGTAGGGAAACTCTTTTGTAAATGTAGTTGGCACTACTACAATCACTAATTTTCGAAAAAAACACAAAACAAAAATGCCATAAGTAAAAATAGTCAAATCAATTCCTTATGTAAAACTGCCTGCGCAAGAAGAAATGACTACACGTTCATAACTTGTTTCTTTCCCTTTTTCTCTAATAGATTTTCAAAGGCGGTCCGACTTGATTGTCATAAATTGTGAACAAATATTCGATAAAATAAAAACCGGGTGTGTCTGTCAAAAAACCTTATTTTGTTTCCCTTTCCTTCCTACAAGTTTCTCATTGGCTTCTTTTTCTCATATCTGTGTGAAAACATGTGTGAATCAACAGGTGAATTTTTCTGAGTTTCCATACTTATTATTAGATATACTCTCATTGAGGCAAATACATACGAGGTCCTTTCCGTGTTTTAATTTCTGAATATTTTTGATACATATGAGGTACTGCAAAAACAGTTTTTTAGTGATGGTGAAAAACTACCCAAAAGTTCAAATGAGGTCCTTCCGTAGAACCAGCGGAATGATGTCATCAATTTTAATTTTTTCACAAATTTCTTTACGACTTTTTCTCGATTTGATTTCATCTAAAATAACCAATTTAGGCCGTGTGCGAATTGGATGAATTATGGTTAAAAATGGATGAATTTTTAACCACTGCTGTCATATTTTAACCTGCTCCGCAGCTATTCTAATTTTTAACACATTTTATTCAATGCGAAGTGTCAAAATTTAACCAAACGTCAAGTTTTAACCACTTTTTAACCCAATTCGCACACGGCCTTAAGTGCCCCATACACATTTCAACTCGATTGTAAACTGAGTTGTCAACCAGGTTTGTGTTCGAGAACACACTGCATAGACTGAGTTGGAACGCATTGCTTCTACTGAATAAATAAGAAAAAAAACAGCAGTGGTAGGACCACATTACTGTGATAGTATTGGTAAAAACACGCATACTATCGCAGTATAATCCATAGCTTGTAGGCATTGTCATTTTGACAGCTCGGTTTCCCATCTTTCTTTTAAACTCATCTGTTGTTTTGACAGCAAATCAACCAACTCGTTCACATGCAGTTCAAATCAGTTGAAAGACTTTATATTCAACTTCAAAAAAATCAAAATCTTTTTATTTTTTTTCAACCAACCATTCAACTGTCAAATCGATGAAATGACAAGGCCACACACAGGTTGATTTACATTTGATTTGATTCATTGACGATTGAGTTGTACTGTGTATGGTGCGCTTTAGTTTTAATTGAAATGTTATTACGCGACATTTTCAGAAACGACGAGAAACACAACAGAAAGAACAGAAACACAAAAAATAACAAATTTAATGTCAAAATGAACACTGCACTGAAATTCAATCAATCATTCATTCAAATATCAAACAACATCATAAATGTACATAAATGACATTTGCGTCGTTTGTTTTGAATTTTTCTTAAGGGTCTGTTCATGTTTTTTGAATTTCGTGATTTGTTTGCAGGTTTCTTATATCCAACCAACTTTAGATGAAAAATAATAGTTTGTGTATGAGAAATGTTTCTTTTATCAGTGTATTTCTTATAAACGTGTTTCTTATAAACGCACAATTCAACATTAAAATATATGGGAAAGTTCACGGTGCTTTTACTCAAGTTTCTTCTAAGCGAGGTTTTCTTATAAGCGTGTTTCTTATAAGCGATAAATACTGTATATAAAAGAACAGCCTAATTTTTGTGTTCGTTCGCTAACCGGGCACACTGGTTGACCGATT
>CAKKXW010000717.1:0-13764 GCA_920937365.1 Sphaerophoria rueppellii | reverse complement strand
ATGACGACCCACGCAAACGATTTAAGGACAACGAATTTCGGTTTTGCACGTGGAATGTTAGGTCCCTTAACAGGCCACGTGCAGCCGAACAACTAGCGGAAGCCCTTGACTGCTATAAAGCAGATATAACTGCCATCCAAGAAATGCGATGGGATGGTCCGGGCCTACGCAAAATGAACAACTGTGATATATACTACGGCGACTGCTACCGGGAACAAAATCAGCGTCTATTTGGATGTAGATTTGTAGTTGGGACTCGACTCAGGAGGAATGTCTTGAGTTTCAACTCAGTGAATGAGCGCATCACTACAATCCGTATCAAGGCCAAATTCACCAACATTAGCCTCATCTGCGCTCACGCCCCCACTGAGGAAAAGGATGAAGACACCAAAGACAGGTTCTACGAGCTCCTCGACAAGACCTACGAGCAATGCCCTAGCTATGACATTAAAATCGTGCTTGGAGATTTTAATGCTAAGCTGGGTAGAGAAGAAATCTTTGGTGGTATAATCGGACGACATAGCCTACACGACACCACCTCCGATAACGGATTTAGGTTAATCGACTTCGCTGCGGGACGAGACGTAATGGTGGCAAGTACGCGATTCCCACATCTCGATATCCACAAGGGAACATGGAAATCTCCTGACCAATCAACCGTCAACCAGATTGATCACATTGCGATCGACGCACGACACTTCTCTAGCATGCAAGTTGTCCGCACATTCCGAGGTGCCAACATCGACTCGGACCACTACCTTGTTGTAGCCAAGGTTCGAATGCGGATATCCCGATCAAGGCCAACACGCGAATATGCTAGGAGGAAATTCGACGTCAAGCGGCTGCAATCGCAAGAGATTGCTAGATCCTTTTCCGATCGTGTCTCCGAAAATCTCCTCAGAAGTCCTTTGCTGCCAGCACAAAATGTAGAGAACCAGTGGCAACACTGCCAAGCAGCCATCAGAGATGCCGCCTCTGAAGTGCTAGGGTTTACAAGGCCACCACAACGAAACCCCTGGTTTGACGATGAATGCCGGCGAGCACATGCAGCTAAACAAGAGGCATACAAAGCGGCGCTGCAAAGAAAGAGACGAGCAGCTCGTGAGCTCTACGAGCAGAAGAGGAGAGAGGAGCATAAACTTCTCAGAAAGAAAAAAAGGGAGCATGAGAAGCGCGCGATCGAGGAGATAGAGGGATGTCACAACAGGAACGATGTTCGAAAGTTCTACAAAAAGGTGAAACAAACCTCCAAGGCTTATACACCCCGAACTGAAGCCTGTAGAGACCATCATGGGAATATCGTAGTTGAACCGCAGTCAGTGCTGAGGATATGCAAAGACCACTTTTCCAAGATGTATAATGGCGATGACGAGCAAAATTCCGCCAGCAATACAGTACCATTCAATTTGGGTAAAGCAGGCTACCAATTCCACCCAAACGACATTAACGAAGTGAAGATAGCGATATCTAAACATAAGTCGAACAAATCCGCTGGAGCAGACGGTCTAGCCGCCGAACTGTACAAACCAGCTGGAAATGATTTTTTTTGGAAGAATTCACCAGCTCATCTGCAAAATTTGGTCGGAGGAAAGTATGCCCGACGAATGGAACCTCAGCATCGTATACCCAATCCTCAAGAAAGGAAATCCCCTGAACTGCACCAATTACAGAGGTATAAGTCTCCTTAACATCGTCTGCAAGATCTTCTCTGCCATGCTGTGTGACCCGGAAAGTCCACCATCGATCAAATATTCACTCTGCGGCAGATCTTGGAGAAGACCCAGGAACTTCAAATCGATACCTACCACCTTTTCATCGATTTCAAGGCCTTGGGCTGCTTGGAGAGAAAAATTCTTCGAGTGATTTTTTGGTCCAGTCTGCGTAAATGGAGAATGGAGACGAAGTTGCAATGAAGAACTCTACGAGCTGTTCAGCGACACTGACTTAGCCGCAAAAGTTAAGGTCCAACGACTTAGATGGCGGGCCTACATAGAGCGAATGGAAAACAACGCTCCGGCCAGTAGAGGACGTCGCAGAAGAGGGAGACCGCGACTCTGGTGGAGCACACAGGTGGCAGAGGACCTGAACCAGCTTGGCGTGCGAAACTGGAGACAGCTAACTAGTGACCGAGCTTATACTGGAGACGCTTGTTTGATGAGGCCCTGGTCTGACCCGGGCTGTAGCGCCACCATAAGTTAGTAAGAGTAAAAACAAGCATACTCTTGCAGTAATTTTGAACAATAGCTTGTAGGCATTGTCATTTTGACAGCTTGGTTTCCCATCTCCCTTTTAAACTCATCTGTGAACACTCAGCTCTATCGTCGTATCCGATCGTAACAAAATTCTATCCGATTTGTACGAGACATACGAATTTGGTATCGTCCTAACGGTTCGGATTGTTGAATCGTTCATACCACAGAAAAAAATTCAAATCTCAAACTCAGAGTAACGCATCACGATTTCATGCGGCGAGAAGCAAAAATTCAACAAAAGCTATGCGATACATAGCGATTATTTTTTGTACACGTCTCCGATTGTTCCGACAGTTAAATTGTGTCGGAACATTGAAGGAACGACATGCGTTATTATACGCTAATATTTCCTCTACGAAACGGATACCATGAAAAAAATAAATGTTACGATCGGAACTTTTCTACGATCGTAAGTTTCTTCGAACGGATACGACCATGAATATTTTTACTCTGTTTTGATGGTAAGTACGTGCTTCTAAAACAAGATAATGATCAAAGTAATGCGATTGAAAGATTTTGCTTATGGCAACACTATAAAACAAATTAAAATTTTATATAAAATTTCGGATAGCGTTTTAGCTTAGCAATTGTTAATTGGCATTTTATGAATATCGCCAATTCCACTTTTGTATAGATAAATGTTATTTCAGTATGGTGTAGCCTGGCCGGCAGTTAAAAAGAAAGAAAAAAACAAACAAACATTCAAGTAGATGTCAATTAGTTTCTTTTAATTAAAATTTGTGTGTCAACAGTTTTCCAAATAAGGAAATGTATTTGCATGTTCATCCATTCATTCATTCATCAGCACATCGCTCCGATACCTGCACAAGCAATGGTTATTCTTTTTACTTTTGAAGCGTTTAATGATAGCAAAATAATTAAAGTTGGTTTATTAGTTTATGTCACGGTCAATTTACTACCTCCAAGTCTATGTGGAATAGGATTTTGCATTTTGTCGCCACATAAACTTCGGAAACATGCTTAAGATAGATGTGTGTGAAAAAAACCACATTGCACTCCGGGAGAGCTGGCATAAGTGAAAACACAAACAGTCAAAAACATAAAAAAATGACCTCATTTCGACACAATGGTCACCTCTTGCCATGTTGGCAGTTGATAAACTGTACAAAGGTTGTCTTAGACTTGGTTCACACAGCAAAAGTAAGTCCATATATGTATGTTTTTTCGTCAACTCCAAATTTTCAAGTAAAATTCACAGATAGACAAAACTACAAAAAAGCAAGCCAAGTGAACGAATTCAGAATCGATCGGAACAGTTCCGGACGATAAAAAAACGCTATAATTGTCAAGTTCTTTGGATCAAAAATTGAAACATAAAATAAAAACTTTCAAACCAGCAAAAGCGATCGATTTGAATTTGTTTATTTATTTGTTACTAGCCGACCCGACGAACGTTGTTTTGTCAAGGTTTTTTTTTTTGTAAATTAATTTTCTGTGAATATCTATTGCAAACTCAGTGTAAGAGTTGGCTTTTAATAATTCAAAATAACATAACAATTTTATTAAGTGAAAAGATACTTAACAAAATAATATAAAAAAATACACATGAATATAGGTAGGCATACAAAGCGGCGCTGTAAGGATTTCAAGGACATGAGCAGCTCGTGAGCTCTATGAGCAGAAAAGGAGACAGGAGCATAAACTTCTCAGAAAGAAAAAAAGGGAGCATTAAGAAGCGCGCGATCGAGGAGATAGGGGGATGTCACAACAGAAACGAGGTTCAAAAGTTCTACAAAAAGGTGAAACAAACCTCCCGAACTGAAACCTGTTGAGACCATCATGGGAACATCGTAGTGGAACCGCTGTCAGTGCTGAGGATATGGAAAAACCTCTTTTCCAAGCTGTATAATAGCGATGACGAGCAAAATTCCGCCAGCAATACAGAACCATTCAATTTGGGTGCAGAAGGCAAACAATTCCACCCACCCGACATGGACGAAGTGAAGATAGCGATATCTAAACTTAAGTCGAACAGACAGGCTAGCCGCTGAACTGTACAAAGCAGCTGGAGATGATTTGGTAAGGAGTATGCACCAGCTCATCTGCAAAATTTGGTCGGAGGAAAGCATGCCCGATGAATAGAACCTCAGCTCCGTATGACCGATCCTCAAAACAAGAGATCCCCTGAACTGCACCAACTACAGAGGTATAAGTCCCCTTAACATCGCCTATAAGTTCTTGTCTGCCGTGCTGTGTGAACGTTTAAAGCCCTTCGTCAACAACTTGGTAGGTTCTTATCAGTGTGGCCTCAGACCCGGAAAGTCCACCATCGATCAAATATTCACCCTACGGCAGATCTTGGAGAAGACCCAGGAACTTCAAATCGATACATACCACCTTTTAATCGATTTCAAGATCGCGTGAGACAGCGTCTAGTCTATAGAGACCAATTATATAGAGCAATTTAGTTTTGTCATCCCAGAAAAACTCGTTCGTCTGTGTAAGATTACAATGGAAAACTCACGCTGTTCCATCATGGTCGGAAAAAACTTAACGGACGCTTTTGATGTCAAAAAAGGTCTTAGACAAGGCGATCATTCTTGAAAAGACTGTGCAAAGCTCCAACGTCAACACCAGAGGCACAATCTCTCAAAAGTCCGTCCAGCAACTTGGATACGCAGACGACATTGACATAATTGAATGATTTAATGAAGAACACAGTGTGATGTCAGTGGAGCGTTTGTGAGTCTTGAGACGGAGGCCAGGAAGATGGGTTTAGCGGTTAACGAGGGCAAGACCAAGTTAATGCTGTCGACAAGAAAGGACTACCAACATCGAGGTCTTGGAGCAAACGTCAACATAGACAGATTTAACTTCGAAGTAGTTAAGCACTTTGTCTACCTGGGAGTTGATAACTCAGACAACAGCAACAGCGCTAAAATCAAACGAAGAATCACTCTTGCCAATCGCTGCGTCTTTGGACTGCAAAACTGGAGAAGGCAATTGAGTAGTAAAGTCCTCTCCCGAGCAACTAAAGTGAAACTCTACAAAGCTCTCATCATCCCGGTCCTCATGTATGGTGCAGACACATGGACCATGACAACATCTGATGAAAACGCTTTGGGCTGCTTTGAGAGAAAAATTCTTCGAATGATTTTTGGTCCTGTCTACATTAATGGAGAATGGAGACGAAGATTCAACCAAGAACTGTACGAGCTGTACAGCGACACTCACCTAGCCAGAAAAGTTAAGGTCCAACGACTTAGATGGTTGGGTCATGGTGAGCGAATGGAAGATAATGCTTTGTATGTACCACATGACCTATGACTGTGCCAAATTTCAAGTTTAGGACAACGGGAAGTGCTTCATAATGTTGATGATCTGTCAGTGAGTGAGTGAATCAGTGAGTCAGTGAGTTAGTCAGTCAGTTACGGTTTTCGTGATTTTTGGAACATTGTATCTTAGAAACTACATATGCTAAACATCTGAAATTTACTGAGGTGCTTCTTCTTGACCAACAACTAACTAACTAACTAACTTGACTTGACTAACTAACAAATAATGTGAGTTTGAAACTTTTGGCTTCTTTGGTATAGAAGTAAGCGGGGTGTGGAAAATGTCCTGAGTTGTTTCCTGTAAATAAGAGTGTAGTGCCAAAGTTGCAAGAGAACTTGGCTGGGCACTACCATGCCCCTTGATTTGAAAGATTGCAATTCATTCAATTCATATTCCTATCGCTCATCATTTCTGCTTTGAAGGAAAAGACCACACTAGGATAAAAAAAAAATCCAAAGAGAGTGTGTTGCCTCTCACTCTATTTTCGATCAGCCTGGTACCTTATACGAATTTTTTGTCAACATTCGCTATTCGATCTGAGGCGAACTTACTTTTTTTTACCCTATCAAAAATACAGTTTGTTTTACAGATCCCAATAAAAATGCGTTAGTATTCTGTTAAAAAATGTGTGAGAATATTCGTTCTGCTCAAAACATTTGTATGGAGGCTACCTCTATTTTCATCCTTAAAATAAAAAAAGAACACTTAGGTATGCGAATTTGCTCATACCAATTTTGAGTACTGGGTCGATAACCCATGTGTTTAAAGCCGTAGTTGAGACTACTCAAGATCGCTTTTGTACAAAAATGAATCTTCACCAAAAACAAAGTCTAGTTTGAGCTTGAGCTTGAGAAGCTTAAAATGCAAAATAAGTTATTTCGCTTGGTTATTGTTTAATATAAAATTTGTTATGTTTCAAAGAAAAACAAAAACTTGATAACATTCAGATTGCAGTTCATTAAATATTTTGAACTTGAAAATTCAATATTCTTCAAAGGTGCCAGCAAAATGAGCATATTGTCAAGGTCTCTGATGTAGATTTATAATTATTTGTTTCCCATACAATAATTACAATTCACAAGCAATTTATTTTTACTATGAACCCAGCTTCCACGCCTCCGCTATATGTTAAATAATATATTTATCGTAGATAGAGTAGGTATACAGAATGCACCATGCAAAAAGACGCGTGCTTATTTGCATCAACCAGCCTAATGAAAAAGACACATGGAAATTCACATTCAAGTGAACTGCATTTCTTTTCAAATATATTTACCGTGAAAGTGTTTAAAAACATAAACTCGGACGTCGGACCCTCAAATTCAAAAAGGAATAGTTGTAGGTAACGACACAACATTTCGACCAACGACGAACAGGCATGAGTAATCATTGCCAAAAAAGCAATACTCTACGTTCTACCTTCTACGACGACCAACGACGTGCGTTGTATTTTTAAAATGACCAGCTTTTTGCTTGGAGCTGCGATCGGCTATCGGCAGCGCGCGAGAGAAACTGTCATGTGCGCTTCTATCTAGAATTTACATTTTATCCGAGGGTCATGATTTATTTAGGCTTGTATTGTTGTTAAACATAATTTTAAAGAAAATAAATTTGCACACTGATTTGTAATTATTTTTAGACGAAAGAAGCGAAATGAAGAAAATAAAACATTTTTTTTTTTGCATAACACATGAAGGCTGAAATATGGTCAAGTGCAGCAGAGCAGAGTACACATCGTGTAATGCGTCCTATATCCTAATAAGTTTTTATTTTTACCTTTTTTTTCTTAGTAATTTAATTATGAAGGTAAGAAGCTAAGAAACACGTCTATCAATGGAATGAGAAATTCTGAAATGAGTTGTTTTTCCGGAAGAGAGGTCATGAATGGTATTCAAAACAGAACAAAACAAGACATTCTTCGCGCATTAGTCTTATTTTTTTTTTAATAAAGGGTTTTCCAATAAGAGTTGTTATTTTGATATTCGAATAAAAATGGAATTTTTTGAGACATGATGTTTATTTCATTATAAAGAGGAAGGTATGTCGTTAATAATGGAACACAACGTCAGCCAAATGGCCGCCACGACCACGCTTACAGGACCATATCCTTTTCATGAAATTTTCCATAACCAAATCGTAAAGTGGCTGCCCTATGTCCTCGATAGCCTCACTGTTGGCGTAGACCTTATGTTTCACTTGGCCCCAAAAGCAGAAGTCGCAAGGTGTTAAACCACAAGATCTCGGTGTCAATTGTGATCACCTCTTTGAGAGATAACACGGTCCGTTTACGAATCGTCTCTGCCAAATTTTCACCATTTTTATAGTGAATTTTAATAATTCCAATGCGTTCTTGAAGCGTGTGTCGTGCAATTTTTATTAATGGCGTAGTTTCTACTTGTCAATGTCAAATTCAAAAGTGACAGCTACCGAAATAGCGGGCTATTTAAAATAACACCTCTTATTGGAAAACCCTTTAGATTGAAGATACGAAAAGGTTTGTGGTATTGTCAATTTGGAATGCATTTATTTTAAGTGTTTGACAGATTCCCAGAAACCACACAATTTCGTTCAATATAATATGTCACATCTCACTTCCTAATTTTTTTGGGTAGTTACTAAGGAAAGGAACGCCTCTCTCTCTATGCCTATCTGCTGAATATTTCCAACGTAAGTTAAGTATTTCTATAGAGCATGTGAGCCTTTTTTAGTAGTTATATCAGAAAGAAATCATATAATGTAGGTATTGTATTTGGAGAAGAAACGTGAAATGATTTTCGGGGAAGGAATTACTCGCGAATTTCGTGCATTTGCATTATGTGCTACATTTTCGTCAAAGGTGTGAAGCTCGTAAATTTGTTTAATGTTCTTTTAAGATCTGTTTTGGTACTTAAAAAGGCTGTGAATTTCACTTACTTTCATTTTATACGAGGAAGCAATGTTTTGTTTAGTACGTGACTCCCAATTTCAACAAAATTTAAGAAAGTGAACAGAAATTAAACAAAAAAATTGTAAGCAACCTTAAAGTGATTTCGCTGGGATTTTTGTTTCGTTTATCTCTTGGAACACTAATGGTGAATTTTAAATTTTAAATTGGATTCATCAAATTCGATAAAAAAAAATAAATAGAGTGGTGCGACAGCTCGTGAAGTGCGAAGGCCTAAGTGACTTACTCTCACCAACACTTCTCTAGGTGCGTGTGAAGAATTGGGGGAACCTACAATTTAACGCCGATTCCGAACGACCTGATTCACGGTCTTCTTCTTCTGCGACGACCTTCCGGGTGTGATTCGAAGACTCTACGAACATTATTTTCCATTCGCTCAAAATGACCCAACCATCTAAGTTGTTGGACCTTAACTTTTCTGGCTAGGTCAGTGTCACTGTACAGCTCGTACAGTTCTTGGTTGAATCTTCGTCCCCATTTTCCATTAATGCAGACAGGACTAAAAATCACTCGAAGAATTTTTCTCTCAAAGCAGCCCAAAGCGTTTTCTTCAGATGTTGTCATGGTCCATGTCTCAGCACCATACATGAGGACCGGGATGATGAGGGTTTTGTAATGTGTCACTTTAGTTGTTCGGGAGAGGACCTTACTACTCAATTGCCTTCTAAGTCCAAAGACGCAGCGATTGGCAAGAGTGATTCTTTGTTTGATTTCAGCGCTGGTGTTGCTGTCTGAGTTGATAGCGGCTCCCAGGTAGACAAAGTCCTTGACTATACCACCAAGTTAAATCTGTCTATGTTGACGTTTGCTCCAAGACGTCGATGTTGGTAGTCCTTTCTTGTCGACAGCATTAACTTCGTCTTGCCCTCGTTAAGCGCTAGACCAATCTTCCTGGCCTCCGTCTCAAGACCCACAAACGCTCCACTGACATCATCCTGTGTTCTTCCAATTATGTCAATGTAGTCGACGTATCCTAGTAGCTGGACGGACTTTTGAGAGATTGTGCCTCTGGTGTTGACGTTGGAGCTTTGCACAATCTTTTCAACAACGCATCGCCTTGTCTAAAACCTTTTTTGACATCAAAAGCATCCGTTAGGTTTTTTCCGACCATGATGGAACAGCGTGAGTTTTCCGGACGAGTTTTTCTGGGATGTCAAAACAAGACATCGCTCTATATAGTTGATCTCTACAGACGCTGTCATACGCGGCCTTGAAATCGATGAAAAAGTGGTAGGTATCGATTTGAAGTTCCTGGGTCTTCTCCAAGATCTGCCGTAGGGTGAATATTCGATCGATGGTGGACTTTCCGGGTCTGAAGCCACACTGATAAGGACCTATCAGGTTGTTGACGAAGGGCTTCAAACGTTCAAACAGCACGGCAGACAAGATCCTATAAGCGATGTTGAGGAGACTTATACCTCTGTAGTTGGTGCAGTTTATTGGATTTTCTTTCTTGAGGATCAGACATATGATTCTGAGGTTCCATTCATCGGGTATGCTTTCCTCAAACCAAATTTTGAGCTGGTGCATGCTCCTTATCATCTCCAGCTGCTTTGTACAGTTCGGCGGCTAGCCCGTCTGCTGCAGCGGCTTTGTTCGACTTAAGTTTAGATATCGCTTTCGCTATCTTCACTTCGTCCATGTCGGGTAGGTGGAATTGTTTGCCTTCTGCACCCAAATTCAATAATTCTGTATTGCTGACGGAGTTTTGGTCGTCATCGCCATTATACAGCTTAGAAAAGTGGTCTTTCAATATTCTCAGCACTGACTGCGGTTGCACTACGATGTTGCCATGGTGGTTTCTACAGGCTTCGATAGAAACACCTGCCCTGCAAGTGTTGGTAGAATCCAAGAAAATTAATTTTCTGTGGGATTGGTGTTTCGGAAACAAGATAAAATTTGATCTATAAGTGAAATACACCATGTAATTTATATTACTCCCAAACATCCCTGGTAACCCAAATTACGATAAGCGATATATTAGACGCTTTTCACTGAAAAAGTGAAAAACAAAAATATACGATCTGGGACTATGCTAGGCACGGCAAAGTAATTTCTGAGCATTTGCCAACAAAACGTGAGTTATGTTTAGTCGATATGCAATTGAGATGTTAATTGTCAAGTTAAATCGACCTCAACTCAAACGAAAAATATTAACAACATTCGAAATCGTCTTGGTTGTAGTTTATCATTGTCTTGCAGTATTTATAACAAAAATTAGAACTTTCATTTATTCAATTAAACTTCACAATGAAAATGGTAATATGACAGGTAGGTCTCGATGCATGTAAATACAGTCAAAGTCTATTATATGTGAGGGAGTGACTGGAGCGTTTTATCGTTATATCATGTTTTGAATCGGTGTATTCACTGTTCCTTAAAAGTAAGTAAAATATTCATTATGTACTTAAAAAAGTTCGCAATTGCTAAGACTTTGCTGTTATATCGTTGTAAGCATGTTAAATTGTATAAGCAATTTTTTTTTTTTAACAAAAGATAAAAACACTTGCATTTGTTTATTTTGTTTTTCGTATCATATTGAGAGTTCACTTGACTCAGTTTCATTGGTTGCTAAATGATTTTCAACAAAATAAAACAAAAGAACAAAAATATATGTTCTTATGGACTGACAAGTAGAGTATGTATAAGTAACTTTAAATAAAGGCTAAACAAACATTCGAATATGTCATGTTTTCTGATCATCAAGCAGATTTTGAACTCAGTAGTCTTACGAAGGAAAATTGGCAGTTGAGTACATAAATATAGGAACGTGTTAACAATTGTTAAAGAGCAAATATTTAAGAATCTCATATTTGTAGGTTAAGTGTTCATAATTTTAGATAACTTTTCTTTCATGTCGATTGTCGATTATGCATGAGTCGTATTTCCCAGATTTCTAAATTCTTATATTATATTGATTCTTGTTTTCTGGCGAACGATTTATTTTCAAACTAGCTGACTCCGCAGACTTCGTACTGGCTAATTAGATAAATAAAAGACCTACACATTTTTTACCCGCTACCACAATATTCCTACCTGCTACCCTAAGCTACCTTACCACTCTTTACCTGTTAACCCACTACACCACTACCCGCTATCCGTCTACCCACCAACAACTACTTATACTCGCTTACCGCTTCCCCGTTACCCACTCCCACTCACTACCCATCAAACTGCTACCCGATACACGCTTACTGTCTTCACAGGTACTGATAATTGTGAACCAAACTCGAGTGCGATTTGTTTATTTTTGTACACCTTGTGTTAGATTATTCAAGTTTTAGTAAGGATTTCTAATTTTTTTGAAAATAAAATATAGTCTGTCACTTGGGTATAGTGTAGCTTGCCAACGGTGAAATAATTTTTTAAATCGGTCCAGTAGTTTCGGAGCCTATTCATTTCAAACAAACAAACAAAAAATCAAACCTTTCCTTAGTGGTTAGGTGCGTCGGCTGCTAAGCAGAACGTCGTGTCCTACTCGTTCCCATGGTTCTTATTTCATCTCCCACGGGCACTGCCTCTTGCGAAGAACGGACTTAACTTCCAAAAGTATCAATCTCTCATGAAAAAGTGCTTCTCAACTTTGCCGTTCGGAATCGGCGTTAAGTTGTAGGTCCCCTCAATTCTTCACACGCACCTAGAGAATTGATGATGAGAGTAAGCCACTAAGGCCTTGGCTCTTTAAGAGCTGTCGCGCCATTCTATTTGTTTTTTATTTGTTTGGGATTTTTGCAAGACTGGCAGTCCATGTATAAGGCAAGTCACTATGATGGTAAAGCCCATAATTACGTATGGTGCTATTGCCTGTGTTCAAGCTTTAGTATTGCTCGAACCTCAGAACAAAGAGGTTGTCCAGCTCCTTTAATTATTAACTTAATAAATTTATATTATTTAATTTAAAAAAAAAATCTTCTTTTTTTCTGCCACATTTGGTTTTTTTTCAGCCTGTTTTAAAAGAATCGAACTTGTTACAGCTAGGCAATCACTAGAAAAAGGACAAATGCTCGCATTCATTTGTATCACAGGAGCTTTAAGAACTTGCATTACAGCAGCTATGGAGGTACTTCTACATTTGACTCCACTCAATATTATTATTGAATACACTGCTAGGGGAGCCATTATAAGATTTGCTAAGGAAGGAACTGGATCTGGAAAATGTATAATCAACAGAGACCTTCTTTCCAAGTTCACTGTAGATAACTGATACTCCCTGAGATGGTATGGTCACAAACTTTAACATATACAATTTTAGTAAAAAAGAATAAATAGGTGAAAGTTACAACTATTCACCCAAAGCAAACACCATCAAATGGTGCACAGATGGTCGAGAACAGCTGAGAGTTCTGGTGCGGAAATATATGGGCCTGGGACCGGACTCTCCATCGAAATGGGTTAATCTTCCAATATCTATCTTTTAAGCAGAAGTCAACGCAATTAGCAAATGTGTAGAACTTTATCTCGAAATGAATCATCGTAACAAAAATATTGCCATTTTGTCAGATAGTCAGGCAGTGCTTAAAGCGTTAAACTCCTGTACGTTTAACTCAAAACTCGTTATGGAGTGCATAGGCAGATTAAATGAACTATAGGCAAGAACAACAAATTAACTCTTCATTGGGTACCTGGACATGTAGGTGTTGACTGTTGAGGAAAATGAGAAGGCAGATATACTGGCAAAGACAGGTCCGATGACTCCGCTAGAACAACCGGAGGCCTACTGTGGAATAGGAGAAGACACTATTAGAAGTAAAATGAAAACAGAACAGGAAACCAGGAAAAGAAACAACTGGGCACAACGGCCCGGACTGAGAAAGGCGAAGATGCTTCTGGGTGACTACAACCATAAGCGCCTTTTGACCTGCATCAGTCTTGGCAAGAATAAACTCAGGATAGTTACTGGTTTTCTATCGGGTCATTGTAAATCAAAAAGGCACCTTAGCATCCTCAAACTAGTAGAAAGTCCAACATGCAAATTCAGCAACGAAGCAGTTGATAACACCGGACCATATTCTACGTAGTTGCGGTGCTCTTATCGACCAAAGGTAAAAACACCTAGGTTGATTGAGGAGAAAGATCGAATTATACGAATTTTGTGTTTATCAGTATAGCATACAATTTTTTCTGTCTGAATAATGAGTACGGCTGTATAAGTCTAAGCGGGTGTTATTCGTGAATGGTGTCGGTTTGTATTGACTTGCATTACAAACATTTCTTCAACAAGGCCAAAATGTATGTTGAGCACGCTTAAACATTTATGCAAATGAAAATGTT
>CAKKXW010000714.1:2851-14922 GCA_920937365.1 Sphaerophoria rueppellii | reverse complement strand
AAGAATGGCTGCTGTATTGAATAATGTATTAGGTTAAGCTTGAATTGCCTATAAACATGCTGTTTTTTTATTTAATTTCTGCATAAGACTTTCGACATACAAACATATAGAACCAGGTTCCAGAAAATTCATCAAATTATGTGATAAATCTTTATTTCCATGCAACTCCAATTACTTGGAACTGGAAGCGTTTTCTAAATTCAAACTTAACGAACTCACTATGGAATTGGAATGCATACCCACTTCTCCAGATAGTTGATCATTTTCAGGCATTTTGCTGTTTTTTATGGCTTTGATGAAAATATATTATCCGATCATAGACATCTATTTTTTCAAATGTCAATTGAGTTAATTGAATTGAAGTAAAACAATATCAATTACTGCAAATTTTTGAGATATATAGGTGGATTGAAGATTTAAAAAAAATTAATTGAAATTGAAAACTTCGACAAGGCTTAAAAATCGTAAGAATTGAAGTGCCATTTTTGTTTATATTTTTGTCTTATTGACTGGACATCAAAAAAATATCAAAATAGCAAAATGTTTAAAGAGTGTTTTTTTTTGTTTATGTTGACAAATTTTGTACAGTTCATCTCAAGTCAAAAAGGAGCTCCAATCACTGCATCTAGTACCGGATTATAAAAATGTATTTCAAAGGTTAGTTATAAATAATATTGGAAATATGTAATTTTTTTCGCTGATGGCGATAAGTGATAATAGCTTGTGTATTGTAAAAGATAAAATACGAAATTTATTTTAATACAAATGCAAATAAAATGTTCACTAGGGCGTATACGTGTTTTTTTTAAATATTTTTTTCATTTAATACTCTTCCCTTACTTTATTTTCTGAATCTAACGTTTTTTGTAGTTGTTGGGTGTTGTAGGATCTGGTGGCGTATGCTGTAACTCTTCCTACACACCAAGTGCTTACTTAACCTCCTCGTGGTAACCAACGGGTACTGATTATATCTCTTGCGAAACTTATAAGCGCGGATGCAAAACGGAGAAACAGAAGCACCTTATCAACGAACCAACAAATTTGGAGGTTAGTGCGAGGGGCTAACAACCTCCACAGTAAAACACTAAGAAGAGTCGATGGGGGCTTCTTTAAAATCAGACCCAAAGAACTTTTGGAAATTTATAAACTCAAAGAAAAAATGTGACAGTTATCCTATTAACTTCACTTATAATAACTTAACCTTGACCACTACTTCTGACATTTGTGCCGGTTTTGCAAAAAATTATAGTCAATCTTTCATTGATTCTCCTGTCGTTGTTGTTGTCGTTATCTGAAAAACTGCCCCCAAGTGTCTTTTAATAGTATTACAATAGAATATAATAAAACCTTAGAATTTATGTCTCATCTTAAAGAAGACTATTCTGTTGGACCAGATGGAATTCCACCCGTAGTTCTTAAAAAGTGTAGGTCAGTCTAAGCACTTCCCTTGCGTAATATTTTTGATCTTTCATTCAAATCAAGTAAATTTCCTGCAGTATGGAAGAGTGCCTTTATAACTCCCGTTTATAAAAAAAAGTGATAAAAACAATATCTGTAATTACAGGCCGATTTCTAAACTCTCATGTATTCCAAGGTTGTTTGAGCAATTAGTGTGTGACAATTTGGCATTCAACTGTAGGAATATTATATGCTATCAACAGCATGGCTTTATGCAGAAACGATCCACGGTGACTAATCTGGTTATTTTTTTAAATAAATGTTTAGATGCTTTGGAATGTGGCCAAGAAGTAGATTGTGTTTACACGGACTTCTCGAAGGCTTTTGATCAACTTTCTCATGAAATCATCAAGTTTAAATTGAACTCTTACGGCTTCCCACTTTTTTTAATTTCATGGATTGTCTCTTACCTTGAGAATAGATCTTATCAAGTTAAATTCAGAAATACTTTCTCTAAATCATACTTGGCTAAATCAGGTGTTCCGCGGGGGAGCCATCTGGGGCCACTTCTCTTTATATTAGCTATCAATGATGCACCGTTATGCGTAAATAATAGTGAAATTCTCATCTTTGCTGATGATATGAAGATATTTAAAAATTTAACTTCTGCAAATGATCACATTTTACTTCAAAATGATATTAACCGCTTTACATTATGGTGTGAAAAGAACAGTTTAAATCTTAACCCGATAAAGTGTCAAAACAATGACCTTCTCTAAAAAACGTTCACCTTCATCTTATGACTATGTCATTTCAAACCACACTTTAGCTCGCGTTTTTACTGTTAAGGACCTAGGAGTTCTTTTTACACATAATGTAGATTTTTCTGAGCATAGTCAATAAAGCTAATTCTATGTTAGGTTTTATTAAGCAATGGGCAAATGAATTCCGGGATCCTAATGTCACTTGTGCTTTGTACAACAGTTTGGTTCGTCCCAACCTTGATTATGCATCGCAGGTGTGGTCTCCTTTATATGATGTTCATATTGAAAGACTGGAATCTGTGCAACGGAATTTTACCCGTTTTTTGTTAAAAAGATTGCAGTGGATTGATCCCCTAAATACCCTTCCATACGAAAATCGTTTGTCAATCCTTAACATGCAAACACTACAACACCATATTCACCGTACTAATTATGGAAAGCATGAGCCTTTGACACGTATGGGTAGACTTATAAACTGGAACTCAAAACTTTTTGATTTTAATTTAAGTAAAATTCAACTCAAATTAATTTTGAAAACCAGTGTTCCACTTTCTTAATGTTTTATGTTGATTTTGTAATGTTATTTTTTTCTTTATTTTATGTTAATTGTTTATGTGTGTTGTGTTATTTGTTTTAGTTTCGTTATGTGCTTACTAACAACTAACACCACACTTAGTGATGAGCCGGTGGTATAACACAGTCCCTGTGTTGGCAAACCATTGGTCGTAATATGGTGCTTGCTATAAGGCTATGCGACCAATTCTGATAGTGTGAGAAAAAAAAAACAAAAGTTATGAGAGAGATGCCAGCCTCGCATAATGACCCCCCTCTTATGGTAACCAGACCCGGAACGACAACGAACTATTGGGAGTTTGTACCTGGAATGTAAGAATACTTTATACTCCAGGTGCAACTCAGAAACTTGAATCTGTCCTCTCACAGTATAAGGCAGACATTACTGCGATCCAGGAAATACGATGGATAGATCAGGGATAATGAAAAGAAAAAAATGCGACATTTATTACAGCTGTCATCAAAAAATGCACGTATTTGGATGCGAATTCGTCGTGGGGAATCAGCTTAGATTGAAAGTCATGGATTTCAAGCCAATTAGTGATCGTCCGCACCAAGGCCACACTACAAAGCATCAGTATAATATGTGCACACGCCCCTACCGATGATGCCGAGGAGTCAAGCAAGGAAGATTTGTACGACCTCCTGGATAGAGCCTACGGATCCTGGTCCAGAATACGACGTCAAAATCGTACTCGGAGATTTCAATGCAAAAATCGGTAAGGAAGACATCTTTGTCGGATTATTTGGAAAGCACAGCCTCCACGAAGTGACAACAGGTAACGGCTTCCGACTAATCGACTTTGCTGCAGATCGTAAAACGGTGATAAGTAGCACTAGATTTCCAAGATGAAATATCTACAAAGCAACCTGGCGATCTCCGGATGGTCGAACCATTAACCAAATCGACCATATGCTAATCGGCGCAAGGCACGCATTCAACATCTTGAACGTGCGCACTTTCCGAGGAGCAAATGTCGACTGTGACCACTTTCTGGTAGTGGCTAAGTTTAGAGCTCGATTATCGAACGACTAACAAACAAGTGCGGCCTCAAGGAAGAAGTTCAACATCGGTTGCCTTGGCATTCCGGATAATGCCAGAGACTACAGTGAGCGCCTGAGTGAGTGACTCTTCGCCGTACCCAAAAATACCACAGATGCCAACACCTTGTGGAACCAATATCGCGAAATAATAAAAAATGTAGCCGAGACAACCATAGGTTACCAGCCACCCCCGACAAAGGAACAGTGGTATGATGATGAGTGCGCGTTATTGAAAAGAGAGGCGGAAAATGCATGTCTGCAGATGCTGCAACGGAAAACAAGAGCAGCAAGAGAAAAGTATCGAATAAAAAGGAGAAATGAGAAAAGTACCCTGCGAAGGAAAAAAAAGAGAATCCACAGTTTCTCAGCTCAAAGATAAGAAGATTCTCGGGCAAAGAACAACACCCGGCGTTTCTTTAAAAGGTCGAAGCAATTAGCTTCGGGTTTCAGAACCGGGACACAGGCTCTTCGAAACAGTAAAGGAAACCTAGTCAACGAAGCACAGGGAATTGTAGATGTTTTTAAGCAGCACTTCGAACAGCTCTTGAATGCGCAAAATGTCGAGCGAGCTAATGACGAAAGAGAAGCAATACCAATCAATGAAGACCCAGCCCCAGCCCCCAGTGTAGAGGAGATAGAACGAGCCATCCAAAAGCTAAAAAAATAACAAGTCCGCCAGGTCGGATGGCATACCTGCGGAAGGCTTTAAATATGAAGGCGGTGTTTAGATAAACCCTATGCACCAGGTCACCACCAAAGTGTGGGAGGTAAAATGCATGCCCACTGACTAGTCAATAAGCTCCATATGCCCTATCTACAAAAAAGGTGATCCGATGTCAAGCAGAAACTGCTATGGCATATTCCTGCTTAATGTTGCATACAAAATCCTATTCAACGTACTGTGTGAGCGTCTTAATCCTTTCTGCAACACAATAATCGGCACGAACCAGTGTGTTGGCTAGTTAACTTCCTTTGCATAAAACATTTGCGGCATTGATGGATAATCTTTCGGATAAGATCTTGGCTCCCCATTATCCAAAATTCCTGTCGTACAAAAGTGAAGGTATCAGAGATACCAGAATGCATAGCGTAACGGGTACAATGGTTGGCATTAAGCATTTTTTCACTTTATTTTGCGAATTGCTCTCACATTTAAAGAGTGAGTTATATGTTTCGTATGTCAAATTAAAGCTTAGAGAATTTCTAACTTGAATATTATCATAAGAAAATGTTGAATAAACAAAAAATCTTATAAGAACTTCAAAATAGGAAAAGCCTGCGAAAAGGCACAATCACTGGCACCAAGGTACAATTGTTGGTGAGAATTGCAACCGAAGATATTCCAGAGTTTTATATAATAAGATTCGACAAATAAATAGAACAAATATTTTATTTGAGTCAAAGAAAAAAATAATATTTGATGTTATCAAACAGCTTATTGAGAACGAGTGAAAAATAAAAAAATAAAATATATTTACAAAAGACTCACAACAAGTTTTGATCAAAATGTTTAAAGTAGTTATATACATGTTAAATTACAGTAACTAACAGTTGGCACCCAAGGGTACAATTGTTGGCACCCTTAAAAATGAGAGAAATACCATTGTTTTTCGTAATAGCTAGCTATTTTGATCAAAATTTTGTTTAGAAAAGAACTTTTTACTATAACAAAATCACTTCATTTACCTAACGCAAATAAAAAAAATTAAAATTATATTTCATTAAAAAATCTCTAACATACATTTTAAATTTTAAGTTGTTTTTTTAATTGCTCTATAATTTATTTAAAGACATTTAAACATATGTTTCTGTCGGTGTAGTCTTATGAAACAGGAATACATACAACAAAAACCGGTACTCAAAAAATGGTTATTAACTTTAAAAACTTAAAAATCTCAAATTTTGTTAGTAACGTATTTTTTAGTTTTCACTCCTTTTAAAAAACTTCTTAACTAATCTAGGTGATAAAGTTAATCAAGTGCAGTAAGTGGTTCGCGAGATAATGGAGGCCAAACATACCTGCGTAGGTATGCAGTAAATAAAGAGGGGTTGATTCGATTTTGGGGGACATGGAAATATGCAAACATTTAAAGTTCACATTAAAATACACCTTTCTTGGAAGTTAAAAATTATAATAAATACAATATTATTCAATTATTAAAGCATGCTGATTGTTTTCTTCTGCATATTTGTGTCTTTTTTGTCCCATTTTTCAAACTGAAATCAACAACTGATACGGGGTACAATTATTGGCAGTCACTAAAATACAATTATTGGCAGTGTCAATAACTGATGCCCCATAGCACGAATCATTGGCACCCCCCTGTCAATAGTTAAACCACAACTTTATATTGGACCAATTATTGGCAAAAAAAACAATTGAAAATATTTAATTTATTATATTTCTATATTTAAAAAATAAATGTTCATCCAAAAACTTAAAAAAAATCGAAAAACAGACAGTTACAAAATTTAGTCTCCTTAGCGGGAACACTGTATTTTGCACGAATTTAGAACGACTTTACTTTTCTACTGATAAAACTAAAATGAGATTGAAATAATTCTCAATAAAAATGCAGAATTGTAGAAAATTGATGCATCTTATGAAAAAATATGATTTTAAGTTCCTAGGTATAGTAGTTTTTCGTAAGTTCTTAATGTCATGAGGGGTGCCAATAATTGATACAAAAATTGGGGATGCCAACCATGGTATCCGTTACGCTATATCGCTGATGTATATCTGTAATAATAAGATTTGAAACTGAATTATATTTTGTTAAAATAATAGGGTGTTTAATATTAAATGAAACAGATGCCGACTTTATTCGTCCACCAACGCGAAGCAATCCGTCATTATCGAGAAATGCTGAGTACCGTAGTAATTTAGACTTTTTGTTTTGGATATCATCTGGGTACGAATTACATTGAATAAAGTTCAAAAAAGCTAATTTTGCGTTTCGAATTTCTGGATTTTTAAGTCCCTGAGAAACCCTAGCGGATGGTTGCTTTAAATTAGAAATAAATCGTCTTACTTAGGTAACAGCTCTCAGTAGACGAAACCAAGATCAGAATCTTTTGATGAGATCGTTGAAGACATGATAATCAGCAGCTCGTTATCCAAGGATTTTGGAGGTAAGTCAGATTTTGGCCATCGCTCATCAGGTTCCGATAGCCAAGCTGCACCGTTCCACCAAACTGGCTGCTGAAACAGGACTGAGGGTGACACGCCTCTTGACGCACAATCTGCGGGATTCGATTCCGATAGAACATAACGCCAACAATGTCTTGTTAAAATTTTTGCTGCTGTGCGGTTTGCGACAAAAATGTCCAGCGACGAGGGGGCAATGAAAGCCAGTGTAACACTGTTTCCGAATCACACCACGCAATTATTCTATTTATTTGGAAAATTTTCATAGATGATTTAACAAGGACTATTAACCGTGATAGCAAAAGGGCACCGCAAAGTTCAAGTCGTGGAATAGACACCGGTTTCACAGGGGCAACTTAAGTTTTTGCAGCACCGATTGTTATTTTAACTGTATCGACAGAATCTTTTGAAACGGCATAAACAACGGCGGAATAAGCGAGTGACGAGGCATCCGAAAAGCCATGGAATTCTATTTCATCTTTGGGTGAAAATATATTTCGCGGAACTTGATTTTTTTTCAAAATATGATAAGTTTTCGCGATATGATAGCCATTGCAAAATATGGAACTTGACTGTGAATTTAGAAAAGTCATGATATTGAGGAAAGGGGGCGGGCGTAACCGTACCTAGGGATACTAATGACTAAGAACCTGGACATGGAGAACCACTTTAACGATAAGCTTGCAAAGGCTAAGACCGCAGTCACTGCCACGTGGAACAGGTGTTTTTCGAACAAAAATATTAGACATAGTGCCAAATTTCGAGTCTTTGAAGCAGTTTCAGAAGCCATCATGTTATACAGGGTGATTCACGAGCGTTGTGCCAAAAAGCTAGAGCGTGTAGGTTGAGTTGAGACAAGAAAAAAAACGTATGAAAGGGGGTGTATTCCCACCGTTTAGCCGGGAGGGGCAATTTTTTGAAAAATTGACTTATTTTATTAAGAAAAATGTTAAAAATCAACGATAAATTGTGAGTATTTGTTTTGTAAATCAGAATTCCTTTTAAACCGACGTTCTATCGAGTACAGGCGCGATATTGTAGCATCTAGAGTCCCTACGAAACTTGGTCTAGGCGTTTTAAACGGTAACGATACAATGTTTTTTCGATCCAAATCTCGATAATGTTTTACGGAAGTGTTCTTCTGCCTGATCATTCAACGTAGTTAATGCTGAACGTGAATTAACCTCCTCTAATTCACAAAACCTTTGTACAAGATTATCTACATCAATCGAAGATTGAAAACTCGATACCCGAAAGTCTTGACTGCCTATATCCAATAATTCTCCAGAAATTACCCATCCAAACGAGGTCTTTTTAGCAATAGGTTTACTGGGTGGTCCAACCGTCAAACCACCTTATCTGCTTCTAAAATCGACCAGACCTTATCCGCTCCGAGAATAACATCCACGCGGCTATTGATGTTAAATTTAGGATCAGCTAGGTCTAAATATCGAATGTATTCCCAAGTTGATTTATCAAATGATTTGGAGGGTTAGTTTGACGTTAATTTATTGAGAACGAAAACATCAACTAATAATTGGGACGATGACAAACCTGAAAGAATCAGTCGAAGATAATCCCATAACAGGAATTCGGGCATAGGTTCTTTTTAGACCAAGCTCCTGAGCGAATGACTCCCGTAATAAGGGAGCTTTGTTGGCAAAATAGTCTGCATACGAAGATTGAGCTTCATCGTATAATTATTCATTAACGAAGCCACAGTGTTAAAGACAAACTTGACGTTGATGAATTTGAGGATGTCAGGGGTGCTACAGTTAATGGCCTTCATCTAGGCGAACAAGATGATGGTGACGAGCCTTGCAAACACGACAACGGAAAGACGACCGACATCTCTTTGACGAGTGACCTCACCGTAAACAGCAAAAGCAAACTGAATTAGTTTTAGTAAATTGTCGTCTAGAAGGTATTTCTAATTCTATAAATTTAGAGCACTGAAACAATTGATGAGAATCTTTACACATTGGACATTGTGATTTGAGGTTCGAAGATTCAGAAACTAATGCTCGAATAGGACCTGAATGTTTTCCACGCGATGTGGTCGAACGATTAGGAGATTGACAAGCTCTCAACGCATCGTAGCGGATTTCAAGGAATTCAATAAGATCCTTAATGGAAGCGTCTTCGCGAGATCCGATTTCTCCTGACCAAGCTTGCTTAGTGTCATTGTCTAGCTTATTAAGCAAAATGTATACAAACCATGGATCATGACCGGTTTTATTTAACGTATGTAACCCACGAATAAGTTCGTCTGCTTTGTCGGTAATCTTCCGAAGATTTTGCGTATTTAAAAGACTCATAGAAGGAAGCGATAAAAACATTTGGACAAACGATTGCACAATCAAATTAACTTGATCAAAGCGTCTTCCAAGCTTATCCCTTATCCCAGGCTTCAGTGTAATTAGCATCCGAAATTTTGATATGCTGAACAAGATCAGCCGCTGTTCCACTCAACACCGATTTTAAATAATGGAACTTTCGTGTTGCCGACAGATTTGGTTTGGTATCGATCGAAACCAAAAGTAAATCGCGAAAACTTAGGGATTGTAATCGGAGGCAAATTTATATTTCCTGTATCACTAGTCGAAGCGTCTAGAACCTTCATCAGTTCATCAGGTTACCTTGTTGATTAACCATGAGTTCTATCATCGCGGCTTGGTTATTAGGCATTGGATTTTCAACCAATTGTCTCTCCCGAATCGCCTTTTTAAGCCCCGCATGAGCTTCGAAATATTTTGCTTCATAAATCTCGAAGTCATTCTAATACACCTGAAAATCTTCTTCCTCATCCACGTGTTTGAGGCACTCGTAGTGAAGTGTGGAATACTCACTGCAAGCTTCTTCAATTCTATTTAATCGTGTTTCCAATATCTCCAATGTTGTAGAAGCTTCGATTGTGGATATATAGTCAACCGCGCGAGTTATACATGCCTTGGCATTACCACGTTTTTGCTTGAGTGCATTCATTTGGTACGAAGAACAAAAAAAATTGTTCAATTTTAATCGAGGAATAAAAAGTTCAAGGAAAAAAGCACCACGGTAAAATGCGCTACCCCAAATGCAAGCAAAAAATCTTATCAATTTATAACACCGTGTTACAATTGAAAGAGTTTGATACAGTTAATTTATAATTTAAGTCTAATAACGTTTTCAGTTAATCAGGTACCGCACAATCAAATTTTAAAGTACACGAGGTTCATTTTTCTTCCTCCAATCAACTATGAGCAAAAAAAAAAAACAAATTTGATTAATTATAGTTCCTCCAGCAAATATTGTAATAGTTTCAAAATAGCTGAGGACCATCAATTATATCGCCAATTGCGAAACAAATGTGTAAGTCTCATCAACGTTCCCCAAGGTTCTATACTTGGACCGCTTTTGTTCTCGGCATACGTTAATGACATTCCCAGAATAATTAACTATGGGAATGTGCAAATGTTTGCTGATGACGTCCAATACCTCCAGAGTTCATCTCTGGGTCTCATAGAAAACTGTGTTAGCAACATCAATGACAACCTGTCTTCTATTCACAAATGGTCTAACGAATGTGGTCTAATTCTTAATCCCCTTAAAACCAAATGGTTAGTAATCTCACGGAATATGGTTGACCTTTCCTATTTTCCCACAGTGCTCCTAAATAATGTTCCAGTTGAATACTTGCAGACGGTCAAGAACTTGTGAATCTGCTTTAATGTGGTTGGAAATGGAAAGACATATGGCGCTCTCAGGACCCTAACAATATCAAAAAAATGTACATCAATTGAAACTAGAAAAATGTTAGCTAAAACCCTTGTTGTTCCAATCCTGACGTACGGATGTGGAATCTTCTTCAACTTGGATTCTGTGTGTTTAAGAAAGATGACAGTTGTGCTCAACAATAATATTCGTTATGTATTTAAGTTACGTCGTTACGACCTTATCTCTATCTTGTACGGTATAAATTTCATCAACTTTTTAAACCAAAAGACTCTTACTCATATCTCATATCTGAGCAACAGTTCTTCAGAAGAATAGATTAACTTAAATTATTCAAAAAAACTTTTTCGAATAACTGTCCACCTTGTAGATACCTTTTATTTGTCAAATCATTAAAATTAAATCTTTTATGTTCTCAAATCATTAAAATTGATGTAATGGCGTTATTGGGGATAGTTCTATAATTGTTACTTCTTCTTCTATTTATCTCTTTCTCTTTTCATTCTCATCTTCTATCTACTTCCTCTACAATCTATCTTTCTACCTATCTATCTACGTCTTTATTTTTATTTCTGTTTCTTACTTTTTTCGTTTTTAATATTAACTTTTAATTTTAGATATTTAATTTACTTTTATTTTTTCAAATATAATTTTCTAATGCCCAGTTTCATAAGCAAACACAAAAAGTACTTCTAGCAAAATTCTTTTTAAATTTTATCAGACACTTAAATCTTTTGAGTTTCACCAACTTAAAATGGGAAATTTCAGGGAATTTTTTGTCAAAATTGACATCCTTATGAAAATTGAAAATTGTGTGAGAAAAATGAGAAAGCATTATTTTCAGTTTTCAAAATATTCAATGACACTTTTAAAATGTAATGATCCAAAAATGGGCATTAAGTTTTAAAGGGTGTTTAAAATTTTGTTAATTTAAAAAAAAACCCTTGGTGAAACCAAAAAATCTCATTTTACGTTTTAAAATCCTGTTAAATATTTAAAAGTCGTCTATGAAATTGGGCATAAATGTTTTAAAATACGAATGTCCTTTTATTACCATCCTAAGCAAGGCTTAATTATCTAAAAGATGTTTATCTTAATATAAAGTTCTTTTAAATAAATAAATAAATAAATAAATAAATATGTTTTTAAACTGGTTTCAATAAAGAATCCCAGATCGAAGGACCAATTTTATGATTAAGATCGCAACAAAAGAAAATCAAATGTTCAGACAATTAAATTGCAATTAACTTTCACAGTTTATCTATTAATTCGGAACGAATCCTACCATTATTTTCCTGTAAGCATAAAATTTTGTAAATACGGGTTAAAGTATCTGCTGAAAATTTATAAATTGTCCTAAAATTTTGCATTTTACTCTAAAAAACCAAAGTGGTTCCCAAAAAAAAATTTAATTGTTTTAAAATTTGTGG
>CAKKXW010000712.1:1040-11383 GCA_920937365.1 Sphaerophoria rueppellii | reverse complement strand
GAGTATGCACAGTTCCCGAGTATCTTTGGTATCAACCATGCTACAAAACCAAGTACATGGTTCACGAAGGATGCTTTTAATATTGGCGGTGGAACTACCAACTATCTACTCATTACAATATTCATATTGAGAGGCTAGAATCTGTTCAACGAAATTTTACTCGTTTTGCCTTGAAAGGTATTCTATGGAGTGATCCTTTGAATGTCCCCTCTTATGAAAACCGTTTGCTAATTCTCCAAATGGAAACATTGTCAAGTAGACGAAATAACAATGACATGGTATTCTTCCATCAAGTTATTACTGGTGTAACAGATGTACCGGAATTACTTGGAGCTATATCTATCAACCATCAAGGTGGCGGTTATAATTTTCGTAGGAAGCACTTGGTACATGAACCAAAACATCGTACCAACTATGGTTTCTATGAGCCCTTGACACGTATGAGTAGGCTTTCAAACTGCAACTCAGACTTATTTGATTTAAATATAAGTAAGAATAAATTGAAGTCTTTGCTCAAGACCAGTGTTATACACTTTTAAATGTTTCTCTGTTTACTTAATGTTTGTAATTTATTAATTATGGATTAATCTTGTTTTGTTAACTGTCTTGTTTTTGTTTCATCCATGTGAGTGTTTGTTATGTTATGTTTGCTTACTAACAACTAACACTGCACTAAGTGATGAGCCGGTGGTATAACATAGTCTACTATGTTGGCAAACCATTGGTCGTAAGACTGTGCTTGCTATAAGCTCTCTTCGACCAATTCTGATAGTGTAACAAAAAAGGTGGCGCTCAGAAGTGGAAGAGCACCTCAATCAACTTGGAGTGCAAAACTTCAGACAGCTAGCTAGGGACAGAGCTGGCTGGCGGAGATCGTGATTGAGGCCCAAGTCCACAACGGACTGTAATGAATATTATTGTTTCCATTTAAGCTTCCCCACCAGATGTAAGGGGTTGCAAATTGCAATGATAGATAATTCGCTTACGTATCATGCTACCACGGGCCGTACCAATACCTGCAAATCAACCAGAGTTACTACCAGCTATACAATTTACATCTATATTCCCGGACCAGGAATCAATTACGATAAAAACTGAGGAGTGTAAACCAGACAAATCAGGTTTTAGAAACGAATTAAACTTATAAACCTTGGCCTTGTTCATTAACAAGGCCACAAACTTCTGTTTCCAATTTTTAAGTAGATACTTACATGTTAAATTATAAGTACTTAACAATTGGAAACAGAAGTTTGTGGCCTTGTTAATGAAGCTAAGTGTTTTTCTTCAGATCAAACCTTGGCGATTCGGTGGGCGTAAGCCTCTCACCTGTAAAGAAAATAGCACTTCATAAGTTCAATTTGGCCAGTTTCTAAATTGAGTAGAATTTGTAATATCTACGGTTACTGCTCACACTTTTCAAGAGTTTTCTTTTCCTTGAAATTGTAAATTTAAGTACTTCTCAGCTACTTTAAAATATTGCTTAAAGCAAACTTTGTTTTGAAATAAATTTTAGGGAAGGATTTTGGCCAAAACATGGAAATTGTGTTTTCTTTGGAAATTAATTTTGAATTTCAAAACAAAGTGCGATTTAAAAAATGAGTATTTGAGGTAATTTAAGCTTAAAATTTGTGATTGCTACTTGTTTGTTTTTCACTTTGTTTTTCACTTTGTTCTGCTATATTTTTTTTTTTCTATTATTTCAAAGGTGATTAGAAAGGAAGTGATTTCCTTGTAAAAGATAAGCTAATAGAAACTGGGAATGCCCGTCACTAAAGCTAACAATACTAGAAAATGGTAAAGATGTCAATTTCGATGGCATACCCGCCGAACTCTTTTGTCATAGAGTAGAGGAACCGTTCGCGAAAGGTTAATACTCTCCTACAGATAGCACCTACATTAAAAACAATTCAACAACCGACAGCAATCAAAATAAAAAAAAATGAGTGCGACCCATGGAGTCCACACGACTAACTACCCAGAGTAGAAAAATACGTAAAACCATTAGTTGTTTTGCAAAATATTCAGCCGATACATCCCGTTGTAGTTGTACACGCACGTTGATTCAAAGTCAAATTTCATAAATATGATGATTTTGATTGGATAATAGTGGCGCCATCTGCCAAAAGTTGATCTTACCATTTCGTGGGCTCATTAACAACTACTTTGCACAGTAAAATATTAATTTTCGGAAATACTAATCGGATAAGCAATTCCGAAAATTAATATTTATACGGCAAAGCAGCGTTTGGTGGGTCAGCTATTAATCAAATATAGTCTATGATACTCCTGAATATTGTTTTTTTTTCACATACTAACTACAAGATTTTTTGCACTATTATTGAAATTATTACAGAAATTATCATAATTTCCATAATATTAGGGTTGTCTTAGATTTTTGATTGCCATTAAAAAACCGCTTAGCCGATTTCGCTCAAAACCTAATGAGCTCTTAAAAACACAATACCGCGTTGAATGAGACTAATTTTATGACAACACGATGAGCAGTTCGCGAGATGATTGCGCTGAAAAAACGTAACGCAAGTCCACACATACGCACACATACACACATACGAACACATACATACACACACACACATCATCATAAAAACGCTTGATTCGGATTCTAGTTACCTCGAAACATGGAGATATGCAAACATTGGAGATTCACAAAATCGGACACATTACAATAACTTCCTATGGGAAGCTTAAAATGTACCGTGAAATTCGTTCGCTTCCATAGAATTCACATTCATGTTTTTTTGGCGGCTTACTTACTTACTTAAGGTGGCGCTACAGTCCGTTGTGGACTTGGGCCTCAATCAACAGTCTCCGCCAGCTAGCTCGGTCCTTAGCTAGTCGTCTCCAGTTTTGCACTCCAAGTTGATTGAGGTCCTCTTCCACTTGAGTGCGCCACCTGAGTCGCGGCCTTCCTCTCCTCCTACGTCCCTCGGGAATAGTGTCGAAGGCTTTCCAGGCCGGAGCATTGGTGTCCATTCGCTCTAAATTACCGTGCCATATGAGTCTCTGGACCTTGACCCTTCTGGCTAGGTCCATGTCGTTGTACAACCCGTAAAGTTCGCTGTTGAATCTTCTTCGTCATTCCCCTTCAATGGACATGGGGCCAAAGATGACCCGAAGAACTTTCCTCTCGAAACAGCCTAAGGCACTTTCATCCGATTTTGTCAGGGTCCATGCTTCCGCACCATACTGCAGGACTGGGATGATGAGTGTGCAGTACAATTTTATCTTAGTTGCTCGAGAGAGGGCTTTTCCACTCAAAAACAACGATTAGCAAGAGTTATTCTTCGTCTGATCTTGGCGCCGGTGTTATTGCACCGTTTATGGTTATAGCAGAGCCTAGGTAGACAAACTCCTCTACTACCTCGAAGTTATATGTGTCTATTGTGACTTTCTGCCCGAGCCGTCGGTGTTATGTGTCCTTCCTCGAAGACAGCATATACTTCGTTTTTCTCTCATTTACCGCTAAATCTATTTTTGCCGCTTCTGTCTCGATTCTCACAAAGGCTTCATTAACATCACGCTGTGTTCTTCCCATTATATCAATATCATCGGCGTACGCGAGAAGTTGAACAGATTTTTGGAAGATAGTGCCTCTAGTGTTGACGTTGGAGTTCTGCACTATCTTCTCAAGAACGATGTTTAAAAAAATCGCATGACAGTGCATCGCCTTGTCTGAATCCTTTCTTGACGTCGAAAGATTCCGTAAGCTCGTTGCCAACCTTGATGGAGTAGCGTGAGTTCTCCATCGTCATTCCATTCATCGTACATGCATTCCTCTGACCATATCTTACAGATGATTTGGTGCATGCTCCTATCTAGCTCGTCGCCTGCTGCTTTAAACAACTCAGCAGCTAGTCCATCTGCTCCAGCGGCTTTGTTGGATTTCAGCCAACAACTTCTTCTAGGTTGGGTTCACGGAATTGCTGCCTATCATCGTGTTCGATGAAAAGCTCCTGTCTGGCGGCGGTATTTTGTTCGTCGTCGCCGTTATACAATCTACAGAAGTGGTCTTTTCAAATCCCTAGCATTGACTGCGATTCTACTATGATGGTCCCTTGTTTATCTCTGCAGGCATCGGTTCTTGCTCGATGATCTTGAGCCAGCTGTTTAACCTTTCGGTAAAACCTCCGAACTTCATTCCTGTGTTGGCTCTCTCAACATCCTCGATCTGACGCTTCTCATGCTCTCTCTTTTTTTCTCCTGAGAAGACGGCCGGCGGCGTTCCTCTCTCCTCTTTTGCTCGTAGAGCTCACGAGCAGCTCTTGTCCTTCTATGCAGCGCCGCAGAACAATATCTAACATTGTTACTTGTGGAATTTTTTAGCACCGAGTGATAAATGTGCCTCATTGCTAGAAAGAAAACTTATCTAGGCCGACGTTGTGAAGGGTCAGCAGGCTTCATTTGGTGCGTGATTTGAACTTTGTAAGGATGGAGATGTGAATCCAAATGCAAAATACACTAAAGTTAGGTGTACGACATCAGTGACGCTTCCACTATCTTCGAATTTGTTCTTTTAATCATTGCTTGATGCGCAAAAAGTGGTTACGTTTGAACTACCACCTTTGCATTAAGTTTATAATTTTAACGCATTGTTTCACTGTTCAACGATCTATTATAGTATAAATGGCAACCATGCATCTAATTTTATGACACTTCAGATGACAGTTAAGTTTGACACTTTTCAAATGCCAGCGTTACCAACTTGGCTACGAAATTAATAACGCTATATCTTCAATGATGTTTGGGCCGTATAATAAGCGGCATTAAAAAGGCTGTAGACAGTCATATAGATTAGAGCCTGGGAAGCGGATACATTGTGTCTACTGTTTACAATCCACTTTTTGAGCACCATACCAATAACGCAAAAATGTTGATGGGTGGTCTATTCAAGCAACGCAACGTTCCGCAAGCTTTGTCCATCGTGGGGTCGCCATAATCAAGTCATCAAGTAAGCCCATTTGTGGATGAGTGGTTGTACATTTGGGACGGTTCCAGTCAACAGGCGTCCAATGCATCCCGACAAACTACATTTGTGTGAATTTTCGGTTGACGGCGTCAACGGCCCATACTATCAGAACGATAATATCCAGTTCAGGTAGATGGTTTCTATAACTTACGAATTCACGGGCTTTTATCGACTGACATTTTGCAATACAAAATCTTATTTTGTTCATACAATTCACATTCACTTCCTTCACAAAATATTGTATGAAATACAATAAAACTTTCGTATTAAAATCGCCCTTAGTACTATTAGCGATTGATATACTAGTATCAGTTTAGTACTTTTAGTCAAATTTAGTCCGAAACAGTTCGATCACCTCATTATTGTCTCTTCCTTCCACCAGTGGTAAGAGATTTCTATTTTGGAGACATTTCGTCTGTTGTCGACCTCGGAGAAGCTTCGGCCGAGAGTTAAGCGCCACCAGGAGCATTGTACCTGCGAATCCATGCCTCCAGGGGCATCGTTGTTGTTGATCCGTACCACAAGCGACATTGTATCTGCTGATCCTTGCCACCTGTATGTATTGCACCTCGACTGGAAACCAAAAAACACATCACAGTGCCTCTCAACCCTGGCCACTTTGGACGTTAGGCATAAGAAGTGATTTAAAGGCATCCCCCGTGAAGGTAATGTAAGTCTGACGCCAGGATTGTGTTATTTGACCCCCTCAGTCTTTTAATTGTGGGATATTCCTTATCTTCAAGCGAATAGGCCATAAACAACATATGGGACATAATGGCGTTATCGATTCAATTAAAAATTTTGATACCTCGCAAACACTTTCAATTTCCTTAAATTTCTCTTAACGAAGCGCTTAACGAAAGACCCTGTATTCTGTTCATATAAATAACCTAAAAGCCTTCAATTACCTAGCCATTTCTCACTAAGAAATGTTTTGTTTTCTTTAAGAAAAATACAAAATCACCACACCAGATAATTTCTCAATTTCGTTTCCTTCGTGATGCGAACAACATGCCTCTTCAAATCACACACTCAACGTAATCACACAAAATTTATCTTTTTTTCCAAAAACAATTACCCCCAAGGCCTTGAAGGCGTTAGGCGCTTGGTGGATGGATGGGTATGGGACCCCATTCTGATAAAGCACCTTGTCTCAAGGGAGAAATTTTACAGGAGGAAAACGACACGGGATGCTGTGGAATTTCTTGATATAATTATACACCTGAGGAGGGATTGTTGACGAATTTTTCAGAATTATAACATATACACGAATTCGGAAGTTACACTCATCTCCCGGTAGATTGCACTCTAATTTTCAATGTGTATCTAAACAAAACCCCCGCCAGAGTTCTTTTGGAATCTCACAAACACACACCCACATGACACACGAGAGTCTTATCCCTTGTGCGCTTTCAATTTGGCTCATTGATTTCAATTCATTTCTGCTTTGACAGCAGCCAGGATGGATTCCTTACAGTTACAGTGAAAACCTCGTTTATGTGATTCACTGACATTAATATGAAATCGTTCCTTATATTCGAATATCATCCTGAATGAAAATGAAAACCACGAACTTTCAACTTTAGAACCACATATCCGAGTCTTACTGTTCCGATTTCGATGCGAGCATACAATTTTTTGGGAAGAATAAGAAACGAACGAGAAAAAATGATGGTGTATCCCCTCTGACACGGGTTTTCTTGATGGTGATCATCATCATATCGTCCCATCGTCGGTCGTCGTCGTCCTTGTGCGTGTTTGTTGTGCTTGTGCATGGTAGAGCGAGCGTGAAAAATTGCTCTTAGATGCCAGGCAAGATGGATTAGCAGAATTCTGCTAAAAATTCTAAAGTCGCCCGATTAAATTAACATTCATTAATCATTGTGACGAATGTGCCGGTGTATGTCGGTGGAGTAACTGTAACTACTTTAGCTTTAAAGGGAATCTTGGGTTTTGGGTGAGTGTGCAGACGACAAGACGTCACACGCATACTATTTGAGATTGTATATATGGTTAGGCGGTGAGCAATTTAATATGAGCACTTTGTGGATTGTATATGTATATATGGATTAAAGTTACTTAGTCATATTTCACATGCAAAGCTATATCCTACGTTTATGCATATATTTTAGCATGAAGAGGTATTCTCTACAATATGTACTCGTTACAAGTCTGATATATAGGCACATATCTACTTTTTCGTGAGTGCATGTGAGATCGAATGTCCTTGAGGAAGGATTTTGCTTTATAGAGGTGGCGACGTTAAAATTTAGACGCCTGTGATTGAATTCATAAAAATTCTTCTTAAAAATTTTGAAATCAAAGCTACCATTTTGACAATTTTAATTTAAATAATTGAAAACGCTCTTGGAAATTCATTGGAAATGTACTTGGTACCTCTGTTCGGTGGCGGAGAGTTCCTTTAAACCTTATCTACATAATTTTAGCTAGAAAACGCTAACAGATTTTTTTTTCTGTTCAGATTATATTCGAGGTTTGAGGATCGAATTTTTTTCGAAAGAAAGAAGTGAACCTATGATTGGTATAAGCAAAGGAAGCCTTCTTCGGAGAGAAGAACAAGTGAACATTCAAGTAGTCGAAGTCTTTTCTGAGGGTTTTGAAAACCATGTTATGACAACGACGACGACCCAAACCCTGTTGTCAGCAAAAGCTTCTCGAAAATCGTAGAGATAATCAATATCTTTGTTATTTCAACAAAAACATAAAGGAATGAAGATAGAAACACAAAACAAAGAAATTTGGTTCGTCCGTCTTAGCGTTACTTAGGGCCACAAAAAGGAATATTAATACGTTAACGAAGTCACATGCTTTCTTATATACAATATTTTCCCATAGGGAATTGAAATTCATTTTATAAAATTCACACTCACTCCCTTCGGATAATATTGTAAGTAGACTAGTACGATAGTACTTAAATCGTCTCTTACGTTTCTACCGAATGATATTATTGTATCAAATAGTCATGTTGGTAAAAAAAAAAGCCTGAAATAGTACAACGATCCTACAATCGGTAATTCCACCCACGAGGGTTTCTAAATTGAAGTTTTTTCGTCTGTTTTCCCGCATTCATTGAACCATACCAATGAATGAATTATTAGATGATAGAACAACATATAAGACATCAAGAATAGACCCAACATCCAAATTACAAAATACCAACAACAACATAGTCAATAATTTATTCAAGCTCAACTACATAGATGCCAAGATCAAATCCAAACTTTACTGCTCTGCAGCGTTGCCACCTCGTCTATACGGATTACCCAAGATACATAAACCCAACCTCCCACTAAGACCGATCTCCTCTTCAGTTAATGTACCGTGTTACCAACTATCGAAATATATTGGTGAAAATCTTAAAACGATTATCTCCGAAAAATATAACATCAAAAATTCAAACGAACTAAAACAAAAATTATCAAATATTAACATAACAGACGATGAAATATTAGTTTCTTTTGATGTAATCTCACTCTTCACCAATATCCCAACATACTTAGCAATAAAACAGATCATGGCAAAATGGGACATAATCAAAGAAACAACCAAAATTCCAAAAAAACAATATCATGAAATATTAGAATTCTGCTTAAAAGACAACAATTATTTTAAATTTGATAGCAAAATCTATATCCAAACATTCGGAATGCCCATGGGCAACCCACTGTCACCTACCATAGCGGACATTGTACTTGACAACCTATTGGACAATTCATTAGAAGCTTTAAAAAAAGTAAACATCGAAATAAAATTCATTGTCAAATATGTGGATGATATACTTGCAGTGATCAATAAAAAAGACGAACAAATGATACTCCGAACATTAAATAACTATCACAACAAACTACAATTCACAATAGAAAAAGAACAAAATCAATCCATAGCCTACCTGGACTCAAAAATTTACAGAATAGACAACCAAATAACATTCAATTGGTACTCAAAACAGACATCCTCAGGTAGAATGATAAATTATCACTCGACACAACCCATAAGCCAAAAAATCAATACTGCTCGGAATTTCACCAACAAGATCTTGGATATAAGTGACACACAATTCCACAACGAAAACATTTCAAAAATAAGAAGTATTCTAAAAATGAACAATTACCCAACACACATAATCAATAACCTGATAAACAATAAAACGAAACAAAAATATTGCAACAGTAATGACAACAATAATAAAAAAACAACAATAGAAAATACAGATGGCAACCCTAAAATTTTCTTTAGAATCCCCTTCATACCCAAGCTAACTCAACAACAACAATTACAGGAGATCATCAAAAACAAAGACATATCATTTGCATACAAATCAAACTGCACTTTAAAAAAACTCTTTACAAACACAAAAACACCTATAGACAAAGAACAGCAACACAATGTAGTTTATGAAATTGGTTGTAAGGGAAATGCAACAACAAAATGCAAATGTGTCTACATTGGAACAACAAAAAGAGCTTTAAGCGTGAGAATAGCTGAGCACAAAGCAGACATAAGAAAAAAGAAAACAACAACTGGACTAGCCCAACATATAAACGAAACAAATCACTCAGCTGATTTTGACAACATTAAAATATTGGACAAAGAGAGTAAAGAGAACACAAGATACACACTAGACAGTCTACGAATACAGCAAAAACTGACGACAGCGATGAACACGAAAGAGGACAAAGACAACATAAAGAAAAACTACAGTGTGGCGATCAAGAGTCTGTGATATAGTTTTAAGTTTTTTGTGTGCTAAATTTCAAATTATATTTTGTAAGTTTTAAATGTTGTAATTTTGATTTTTATTAATTTTTAATTTTTATTCATTTATTTATTTTATTAAATTTTGTCTACAATTTGTTTTTCATTGCAATAAAATAATAGATACCCCTGAAGAAGTTGGAAAAATCCAACGAAACGTCGGGAAAAGGATGAAATAAAGTTTGTTTTATTTGCATTCGGAAACCACTGATCTGTAAGCCTGTCAACACACACTATTTTCAAAAAAAAACTCATTTATGATTCATTTTGAGTTCTTTTACCTGGGCTCTTAGACACCGATTTGAATCATTAAAGGAAATCATTTAGGATTTTAAAAGTCTTCATTTAAATGAACGTATATAATGTTCTATACATTCATTTAAATGATTACTTCTTGAACCTTTTTTGAATCATAAAAATGATTCCAATATAATTCATTTAAGTGAGGGAATTCTGAGTATTACTTAGTATTTACTCAAAAAAAAACTTTTATCACACACAACTGTCCGAATGTCTAGTCACCAAAGGCTTACGTTTATTTTGTTTGAAATAAAGTAGGAAAAGGGCTGCAAAGCAACCT
>CAKKXW010000707.1:0-17989 GCA_920937365.1 Sphaerophoria rueppellii | reverse complement strand
GGACTAGCTAATTTAGCCTTTGAAGTTGTGGCTCCATATGGACTGAATTCATTCCATATTGATTTCCATGAGAAGGAAAGTAAGGTAAGTTATCGAAAGAAATATAAGTTAATACTTATATGTTAATAAAAAAAAAACATAAAATACTAATTTATGAAAAATATTTCAGAAGCAAGAGTCAGCAAACCAGCAACAACAACAAAATCAACAACAATATCAACAACAACATTGGCAACAACCCGCAACAACCCCCAAAAACCCGCAAATGAAACAACAACAACAAGCCACAGCAGCCACGACATCTCAGAACATACCACAACAATTATTTTCATCTGAAGAGGTAAACTTCAGCTTTAATGACTATTATGATAGTCAAAATCAGCTTTTAAACTCGCAGCAAAAATTATTTAAAAAAAAATAATTCACTGTATACTGAACAAAAATATAAATAAAATATAAATATGTATTTCAAATAAAAAAAAATAACTTAAAATGTTTTTGATTTTTTATTGAAAATAGTTCTTCTTCTCTGAATGCTTTTTTTTTGTTTCTTTTTTTTTTTAGAAAATAAAAATTGTGAGTGACATCACTACCCAAAATAAAAGGTTCAACTTAAAGGGACGAAAAATTGAATTTAAGATTCGCTCGATCCCCAAAAATGAAGAACCAACTTCGTGGGTAAAGGAGGCAGTGAACGAGATGTTGAAGATAGCTACAAGTGATCTAGCCCCTAAAGATAAAATTGGGATAACTTTTTGTGGGAAGAATTTCTCAAGCGAGCGAGGAAGTGGCTGGATTAATTTCCGGGATTGTGGAGATTTATCGTTCAACGATGTATGGACCATGATAGCCAGTATATTCCAAAGCAACTCAGAAGGGTTGAACACGGATCAATTTTGCTTGGAAGTAACGGCTGTTAAAATGCCAAGAGGCAAAGGATCAATTAAGCCCTCTTCTATGTACAACACATTTGACGAAGAATGTGCTAAACGTAAGGGGATCTTACGTATTGAAAATAAGGACAACCTCTGTTTGCCACGAGCATTAGTAGTGGCCTTGGCATATGTTAATAATGAAATTAACATTCAAAAACTAAGAAAGGATGTTAAAAACGTCCAAACAGAAAGAGCTTTGAGACTCGTTGAAGAAACAAAAATTAGAATACCAGAGGATGGTTGCGGGATTCATGAATTAAAAATATTCCAAGATCACCTTAAAGGATACAAAATCACTGTGTTTGAGTATGACACCAAAGGGAGAAAAATAATATTTGAAGGTGTCTCTACCGCAAATGATACTCTAGAAGAAAAAAAAATTAATTTGATATATCACAGGAACCATTACTGTGTTATAACATCGTTGACGTCAGCATTTTGTTGTAGTTACTACTGTGAAATATGTCATGTGCCCTATAACACGAAAAACCATCATAGATGTGTACGTTCCTGTCCCCAATGTCAAAACAAAACAGCTTGTGTTAAAACATCCTGTGAGATTTTATGTGACAATTGCTATCGAAGCTTCAGAGGAAAGCAGTGCTTCGATAACCACAAAGCAGGTGGATCTACGAGTAACAATTCTATTTGTGAACAGATTAAAAGATGTTCTTCATGCTTAAAAACATACGCATCACATCGAGAACATTATTGTGATGAATACTTCTGCAAACAATGTGACAAGCATGTGCCATGGGATCATCATTGCTATATTCAACCTGACAAAAGAACACCTTGTTCCAAAAACTGCCTATACATATTCTACGACTTGGAAAGTCGGCAAGAGAAACAAATTAATAGTAGAGCTAAACTACACGAACCCAACTTATGTATATTCAAACAGAAGTGTGATCAATGTATAGACATACCAAATCTATTTTTCTGCCAGAAATGTAAGCATTCACTACACATAATACGTGAACAAGAAGAAAAAGAAGGATATGTAATAGAAAAGTTTTTGGAATATATTCTAAATGTCAGAAAAAATTTCAAACAGGTGATTGTGATAGCGCACAATGGTCAGGCTTATGATCATCAATTTATTTTAAATTATGTACTGCAAAAAACAAGCCTTAACCCCGAATTACTTATGCGTGGAACTAAAATAATTTTAATGGAGATTGGTAATGTCAAATTTCTGGACTCATTAAATTATTTCCCAATGGCTCTATCAAAATTACCCAAAGCATTCAATCTACCATCAGTGTTAAAAAAAGGTTATTTCCCTCATTTATTCAACATGAAAATAAATGAAAAATATACCGGGAAACTGCCGGCTATTGAATTTTATAGTCCGGATACAATGAGAGTAGAGGAGCGAAATAATTTTTTGGAATGGTATTCAGAGCATGCAAATGATAATTTTGTAATGCAGCAAGAACTTGAAGAATACTGCAAGAGCGATGTAGAGATATTGACCGAGGCATGTTTAGCATTTAGAAAATTATTTCTTATGCAAAATAATGTTGAACCATTTTTGGAAGCAGTAACGATAGCCTCCGCTTGTAACCTTGTTTTCAGGCGTAATTTTCTTCTTCCTAACACAATTGGCTTAATACCGAGAAACGGTTACAGATGTATGGATAATCAATCTGTAGAAGCAATTAAGTGGATGATTTGCGAGGAGAAAAAGAGAAATATAACCATACAACATGCGTACAAAGGAAGAGAAGCTGTTGTTAATGGCGTAAAGGTTGATGGCTACTGCACAGAAACAAGGCAGATTTTTGAATACCATGGATGCTATTTTCACGGTCATCCTCTCTGTTTAAAACACAATCGTGATAAACCCCTTCATGAAGACTCAAGTGATACTCTCAATCGGAGGTATGAAAAAACCGAATCAAAAATTAAAAGATTAAAAACATACAATTTTGAGGTTATTGAAATGTGGGGTTGTGATTTTCAAAATCATTTAAACACTATGAGTAAGGAAGATTTGCAGTGCTTAAATACACATCCACTTATACAAAGTTCTCCGCTCAATCCTCGTGATGCTTTCTTTGGAGGTCGAACAGGGAATACATACAATTATTACAAATGTAAAGAAGGCGAAAAAATCCAATACATAGATGTATGCTCCCTATATCCATGGGTATGCAAAAATGGGAAATTTCCCATTGGCCATCCTAAAGTTCATACTCATTGCTCTGACTTGAAACTAGAAGGTATGAATGGACTTGTAAAATGCAAAATTATGCCACCTGAAAATCTACTTCATCCTGTCCTCCCAATCAAACAAAACAATAGACTCATGTTTTCACTGTGTAGAAGTTGCAGCAATGAAAAAAATCAAGAAAAATGTTGTAACCATTCCGAGGAGGAAAGGGCTCTACTAGGAACGTGGGTAATTGACGAAGTCTTAAAAGCAGTTGAAAAAGGCTATAAATTGATTGCTGTTTATGAAATTTGGGAATATAATGTACTCCAATATGATCCAGACACAAATTCTGAAGGATTATTCACATCAATGATGAACAAGTTTTTGAAGTTGAAACAGGAAGCATCGGGATGGCCTGTTAAGTGCAAATCTTCTTTTGAAAAAGAGAATTACTTAAAAGAATTTTTAGAAAAAGAAAATATAAATTTGGAAGAATCAGAAATTTGTGATAATCCTGGTAAAAGATCTTTGGCAAAATTGATGCTGAATTCATTTTGGGGAAAATTTGGACAGCGACAAAACCAACAACAAACATGTATTTTGAGTGATTCTTCAGATTTATTTCTTCTTCTTACCTATCCTTCTATAGAAGTATTACACATTGTACCAGTTAATGAAGAAAAATTGGTAATCACCTTTGAAATGAAAGAGGAAGCCATAGAATCTTCATCCCTAGTAAATGTTTGTATTGCTGCCTATACGACAACCCTGGCCCGCCTCAAATTATACAGCTATCTGGAAAAATTAGAGGAAAGAGTACTGTACTATGACACTGATTCTGTCATATATGTTAGCCGCGATGGAGAATTCGAGCCGCCTACTGGAGAGTTTATTGGTGACATGACCAATGAACTGGAAACTTTTGGCCGGGGGAGTTTTATAAAAGAATTTGTCAGCGGTGGTCCAAAAAACTATGCGTATAAACTTTATAGTACAAATGATCATTTAGAACACATAGTCTGCAAGGTAAAGGGCATTTGTCTTAATTTCCAATCATCACAAAAAATCAATTTTGACTCAATAAAAGAAGCAGTACTAAATTCTTCATCATCAGACAATGAAGGCATAATTATTAATTCTAATAATATTCGACGTATACAGGGTCACCAAGTTGTGACTGTAGCGGAGACAAAAACGTATAAGACCAAAGCGGAAAAAAGACGTTTTCTTAGCAATTATAGTTCATTGCCATATGGATTTAAAAGAGCATTCAAACGATAATTCTGTAGTTCAATTATGTTTTTCTTCTTCTTTTTGACTTTTTGGAAATAAAAATATAAAATAAAAAAAAAAAAAAATAAACCATCATGTTGTTTTATCGGCTAATAAAATATTTTATTATTGAAAAAGGTATACAAATTGTTACGTGTTAGATAAGTTTTTGAACTTCTCCTGTCATTGGATTGTATTCAATTATACGATCGTGAAGAATAAGACAATACATTGTTGTTAAATCTGGAACAGGGGTGGACGTTTTGAGTTCAATTCTTACATCGACAGGTCCGGTTTTAATTGATTCATTTTGACGAGAACAGTCAATAACCATAATTGGAGCAATATCTTTATATTCTTGTGGAGATAAGAGTGGTAGTGGTGGCTTCTGATAATATGATTGTTGAAACTTGCTGTACATCTCATAGAGAATAGCATATTGATTTAGATTTAACCTCAAATTTAAATCTTCACGAGGATATGCTTCTGAGTTCAAATATACTTTCACATTGCTAACATCGCAATGATCGAATTTACTAGCATCTTCGTTTAGATTGTTCTTACGCGCTGTTTGTAGTGCAATTACAATATATCTAGGTTTTTCAAGCTGTGTTGAGGTTTTGACTGTCCATACATGATCCGTGTTAGTAGGTAGAGTAGGATATTCATACATTTCCCAATTTCTGAAATGCATTTTAATTGGTTTCGATTGAATTTGTTTCAATAGTACCAATTTATTGGAATCGGATAAGGTAATGTGTGGAACCCTCCATTGTAGTTTACGGATTGACATTTTTAATTTTTCTTTTTCTGTATTAATGTAGGCATTTTCATCAGTTCGAGTTCGAATTAAAATCAATTCATGTCTTGCGTTTATAATGATTTTCTTATAATCTTCAGCAAATCCTAAAAGATTTTTCAATGGAATGCAAAAGTTAAAACTACCCGATGAAAGTGAAATACCATCCTTTCCAGTCCATGAAGAATTTTCCAAACTTTTACTTTCATTCTCATTTAATGATATAAAATTTTTTAATGATGTTGTAATACCAACATTTTTAGTGTTTTCAATATCGATACCATTGAGTTCATAATGTATTTCCTCAAAAAGAAATGGTATTGCATTGTTACATAGTTTTGCTGTGGGGGAAACTCCTCCATCTGCTTTTGTCAGACTTCCTTCTACATAAATGAAACTTTCACTGGGTAAAATGCACAGATCCTGCTGTTGTATAGGGATACGTATTTCATCACTGGTATTGAAGGATTGAAGAAATGCAGAATAGCTATGATACTCAAATTTTGTAATGCTATTATCATAATAAGGACAGTCACTAATATTTAGTATTTCGCTCATTTTATTTAATTTTTTTTTTATTATTTCAGGACAAATCCTAGTGATAGTAGAAAGGCTTTGTTTTCAAGAGACAATCTTGATCTTGATCGGTTTGATGTCTTTTCAGAACTAATTGAATGATCACCTTTGACGTCAGATATATAATTATTATAGAGTAACATTACGTTGATTTCGGTATTAAATGCAATCGAATTGTTATTGTTTCTCCTCTAAAATTTATTAGATCACCGTCTTGATCTACAAGCCTTAATGATAAAGAAGTTATTTGTTTGACGTTCACAGGTAAATAGATGACATTTTTTGGGACCTCTATGATTTTATACCCTGCTCCTGCTTCCGGTGAAAATTCATGAATAGTGTGTACAGGAGTATTATTAAAATAGGAACCAACAATTATATTGCACTCAATTCTTATGACGTTAACTTTATTAATGTCAACCGCTAAATCTGACATATGAGTTTTACCTTGTTCAAGTACACGCTTACCAAAGCCCAGTAATGTTCCAATAGATCTAGGTCTATCGAAGTAAATTATCTCATTACTTTCTACTTCTGCTTTTAATGTATTATTGTTTGCTTCTATCTTTACTTTGGCGGTAGAATTTTGCATTAACAATGTCTTAGAAATCAAGAACGCAATATCATCTATTTCATAGGATCCTACTGGAATTTCGATTTCGTGTTCTCCAATATGGAACAAATTGTTTCGTTCATCTACATTTGGAATTGAGTTATATGTTTGAAAATCTACGAGGCCACAAACGTAATCCCTATTCAAGTTTAATGGTGGGAAATATTCAGCTGATAGATAGGAAGTTTCCCCGCTTAGTGTAAGTGTCAATGCCATGACGATGAGATAAACAATGAACATTTTTTCAAAAAATAATCTTTATTTATTAGAAGTAACAATCATATAAGAATTTCAAACATAAATGACCACAATTAAACGTATTGAAATCTTGGTACTTATTATAATTGTATTTGATATTTAAACCTAAATAATTAATTATTTCAATTGGAGGTTGAAGATTCCCAAAACTATCAAAATATTCAATTAGTTTGCCTTTTTTACAATATGCTACCCAATGTGTTCCTGGTCCTTTTAAAGAATCTAGATTAACGATTCCACATTCATTCTTCCATGGCTTATACCGGGGTAAATTATCTCGCATAAAAACACCACGAAAATGAGGAATATTCATTTTTGCAAAATAAATTATATCCAATTCATTTAATGCACGTTTGGGTAGCGAATCTAAAAGTTTTTTGGCTGCGCATGTAAAAATAATCCAAGACCCTTCTTATAAGGTTTTAGGTGTAGTCCATTACCCATTGCAATAGATTCCATTTTTGTATTATGACGTTTCTTTTCTTCTAGATCTTTTTTAGCATTAAAAGCCTCATTCACAGCTTTAGCTATACCTGCAGCACCTCCAGATAATGCACCTAGTGCTGAAAGTCCTGCAAAAAGTGGAACAAGGAATGGTAATACTCCACCTGTTTTAGGTACAGCTATAACTCTTGGTGTCTTAATATTTTTGTTTCTCTTAATTATTCTCTTAGCCGCTGACAACGCTATTTTAATAGCATTGTTTAAATTGTGGGGTTTTTTAGTAATAACAATTTTTCCCACATTTTTAATTGATTTGTTAAATGTGAGCTTACACTTGCTCCTTTTAGTTTTTTTATCAGTTACACCCATTCCAAACTTTACTTTTGCTTTCATCAAGTTGGTGACTAATAATGCGTTTGCTCGTTCTCTTATACCTGCGTCTTCTGATTTAACTCTTTGCCAAGCTTTTTCAGCTAAAATGTTATCTGCTTTATGTCGTTCAGGAGTATTCCTTAATTTGGAATATGAAATATCGTGCTGTTTACAAGCTTGATCAAGTAAGTTTATCCCAGAATCGCCTCTAGCTAAACGTTCTTCCAATTTTGTTCCAGGCCCACAGTACTGGTAACCAGGTAAGTGTAGTTCAAATGGTAGTTTATTGATTACAGAATTCAATAAACCTTCTCCTTTCACAATTTTTCGTTGACTATTAGGTTGATTAGAAAAATCTATCATTTTATTAGGTGTACAACGAACTGCAAAGGTCACTAATAATGTTATGACATTTTTTCAATAAAAGCTTGATATATATGGGAAAATCATTTAGTTTTTGTCATCATGCGATTCATAAAACAACAACATCAGCTACCAATAGAAAACAAGGATTTGGTTAAAAGAATTGATACAAGAAAGCATAGTATACTATTGCCCAATAGCATAAGAGGCTTGATAACAGGTCCATCAAATTGCGGAAAAACTAATGTAATGATGACTTTGCTGCAACATCCAAATGGCTTGAAATTTGAAAATATATATATTTATTCGAAATCTTTACAACAGCCAAAATATGAATTTCTACGAAGAGCCGTCCAACCAATAAAGCATATGGGGTTCTTTACTTTTTCCAATAATAGTGAAGTTATACCACCTGAAGAAGCTAAACCAAACTCTATATTTATATTTGATGATATTGCCTGTGAAAAACAAGACACTATTCGAACATACTTTAGCATGGGGCGACATCATAATATTGATAGTTTTTATTTGTGTCAGACATATACCAGAATACCCAAACATTTAATTAGAGACAATGCAAATTTTCTAATCGTCTTTAAACAGGATGATATGAACTTAAAACATATCTACAATGATCATGTTAATTCAGATATGTCATTTTCAATATTTCAAAAATTATGTGCAGAATGTTGGAACATTAAACATGGTTTTTTAGTTATTGATAAAGATGTGTCTTTGAATAAAGGTCGTTATAGGAAAGGCTTTGATAGTTTTCTGAAACTTAATACAGTGTAAATATGCAGTTCAAAAGTTTAAAAAGCGGTTTGAAGCTGTTCGAGGCGGTTTAAAAGCGGTTTAGAGCTGTTACGAGCGGTTTGAAAGCGGTTTGAAAAGCGGTTTGAAGCTGTTCGAGGCGGTTTAAAAGCGGTTTAGAGCTGTTACGAGCGGTTTGAAAGCGGTTTGAAAAGCGGTTTGAAGCTGTTCGAGGCGGTTTAAAAGCGGTTTAGAGCTGTTACCAGCGGTTTGAAAAGCGGTTTGAAGCTGTTCGAGGCGGTTTAAAAGCGGTTTAGAGCTGTTACCAGCGGTTTGAAAAGCTGTTTGAAGCTGTTCGGGGGCGGTTTGAAAAGCGGTTTGGAGCTGTTCGGAGCCATTCGAAAAGCGTTTTGGTATGAAAATGTTTAAAACAGTGCAAAGCTGTCGCACCATTTTCCAAAGTCCTGTTTAAAGCGGTTTTGCCCCTTCCCTATAAAACAATTCACAATATTATTTTGCGTCATATGTGCAGAAATGTTCTATGAGAACACTTCGTTACAGTTTACTGAACACAATACTACAGTTAAAAATCGATTCACACAGTTCAATGATCAAAGTTCATCAATTAAGACTAGTACCTGTAATATCTATCTTAACTTCAATTCATTCATTCGATTATTTCGAAGTATACGAACCTTATTTACGGATTGTTTTTATAAAAAATCAAACAAATAAATATGATGCATATAGATGTGAAACTCAAACAAGAACTTATTAAAACCACAGAAGCACTACGAAAAAAATACAAAGCTCTTAAAAGGGGTAAAGAAGCTTACGAAACTCAAGTAGAGGATGCTTTAAGACCAATCACTACTCCACTTAATAAATTAGTTAAAAACTCAAACTCTAAGCAAGAGGAAGATCATGAGAAAAATATTTTTCAAAGTTCTACAAAGAAAATTGAACCCGTTAAAAAGAAAGAAGAAGAATTTATAACACCATCACCTTCCATTAGTAACACAATTACAGATAACAATAATAGTACCCCAAGAACCCATTTAGAACATTCGAAGACTAGAAAAAGTCTACGCATTAAGTATCGCAATTTTGCAGAGCAGTTATCTCATGAAGAATTTTCTGACATTCCTAAAAAATATCTGGATCTATTTATTAACAATTCTAATTTAATTGATAATATATATGGTATATACTTGAAAAATGGAAAGCTATATATTGGAGATGGTGAGTTCAGGGTTCAAGGAAATGATATACATGTAAAAACTAAGAACTTTAAAGGGACACATGGATTATACGAGCTCATATTCATGAAAAGACCAAACGAAAATATATATAATAGTGAAGATTTAAACAACTATAAAACTATATTAACGGATACCAATTCGCATAGATTGTCCCATGACTCAGAGAAACAAGTAAGAGGTAATCGTGGTGCTAAATACAACATAATAAAACATTTATTTGCAAATACCACACCTTCATTCGGAAGTGGATTAATGAGATTATCAAGCATGAAGAAAGACTTTATATATTGGGATGATCCGAATGAACTTGTAGATCGATTGAAGCTTTTAATCGGGTCACAACAAGCAGGGAATAATAATCACTCTAATGAAATTGTGTCAATTGTTGAAGAATTAAAAGAGAAAAACATAATTGTATAAAACATATTATGAGTAAAGATAAATTTGGTCGTTTTTCCAATAGAGCCAGAGTAAAGATTGGGCCGCGAGGATTGCAGGGAGAGCGGGGTCCACAAGGTATACCAGGACCACCTGGCGAAGGATTCTTCAAAACGGAAGCTGGAGATTACAATTTAAAATTGAAAAGATTAAAAAATATTCAGGAACCGCAAGATAAGAGAGATGCTACTTCCAAAACTTATGTCGATGAAAAAATTGAGCACATGCAACGAACATTTCAAAACGAAATCCATCATTTACGACAACAGTTTTTAAAAAATGAATATATTGTGGTAAAAGATCCAGTAACTGGAAAGTAAAATCAGTTTACTTATAGATACCATAGTGTCAAGTCACATTTCATTCGTTATGTCTAACATTAAATATACGCTGATTACTGAGGATATTTTAAACTTTCTTAAGTATAATCAGAATATCTTATTAGAGGAACATTATGCGGAATTTCTGAACACCATGAGTTTTTTGAACCAGTTTGAAAGAGTATCTTCGTCAGAGTCTGTCAATGGATGTCATTTTATAAATTGCCCATGGTCTTCGAATCAATGTAAGGAAGGCCCAGACACTTGTGCTTGCTATATACTTGAGAATAAATTATTAAGAATAAAAAAATTGATGTTATTATATAAAAGATTACAAAATAAACAAATATAAGAATGAAATGTTTTTTTCTTTTCAATCAGTTTAAAGAAAGATGAGTAAAAGAGATGTTGTCAATGAATTACATAAACCTGTTCGGAGGAATTTTAAAAAAAGGCGAGTTATTATTAAGGGATTAGATGATTTATGGCAAGCTGATCTAGTTGAAATGGGTGTCTATTCAAATGATAATAAAAATTTCCGATATCTTCTCACGGTTATCGATACATTTTCCAAGTTTGCTTGGACTGTTCCCATCATAAACAAAACAGGTGACAATGTCACTATTGCTATGCAACATATTTTCAGTAAAGATACACGTACCCCTAAAAATTTACAAACTGATGATGGGAAAGAATTTTTCAACGCCTCTTTTCAAAGTCTCATGAAAAAATATAAAATCAATCATTATTCATCATTTACTTCACTTAAGGCATCTATTGTTGAAAGATTTAATCGTACCTTAAAAACACTCATGTGGAAGGAATTCAGTGCAAGTGGTTCATATCGGTGGATTGGTTTAATAGATATGCTTACTAAAAAATATAATAATTCCATACATCGAACAATCAAAATAAAACCATCCGAGGTAAATGCTGCAAATGAAGAGCATTTACTCTCAACAGCATATAATTATATAAAAATTCATATTCGCCCGAAATTTAGAATTGGAGATTTCGTAAGAATAAGTAAATACAAACATGTATTTGATAAAGGATACACACCGAATTGGACAACGGAAATCTTCAAAATAATCAAAGTGCAACATACAAATCCTGTCACATATCTACTAGAAGATTATGAAGGTACCCCAATTAAGGGTGGATTTTACGAACTTGAGCTACAAAAAACGAAATTTCCCGACACATTCCTAATTGAAAAAGTTCTTCAAACGAAAAAAAATCAGATATTTGTTAAATGGCTTGGGTTCTCATCCAAACACAACTCATGGATTCCTAAGAAATTTAAGAAAAACTAAACTATGTAATCTCAATACCCTCATAAGGAAATAAATTTCTACTTTTACTGAATACAAACAAATTGAGTTTTATATTAATTATAGGCATAAAAATCATATTTTTTTTTCATGATGCATCGGCCTTAAAATTCAATAAACGCAGTCATCCCCATAAGATTCTTCAAATTTATTTTAACTCCAAAAATATTCATCGCTGCAGCACGCCGCGCGGCGGCCCAAATGCATTTTTCAATTGATCATATTCCGATGTGTCTGCTGCTTCGCAGCAATATCCAGCTATACACAATCCAAATGTTTTTCTTTTTTTTTTTTCTCAATGGATCAAATATGCAACCAAATTTCTTACTAGAAACCACACCACACAAATAGATTTTTCACAACCAGCAACAACTCAGCAAACATACCAAAAGATTCTATAAATAACTTTTTTGTACGCATAAATAGCCTTTTTACACATCAACCTACAACTACCCCGATAGCCTAGTGCAAGTGTCACACACCCGACACGCCATAGGCCCCGGTTCAAATCTCAGCCTCGCCAATGCATTCTTTTAAATTTTAAATTCCACAATCACCCATAGCGCAGCGGCAGCGGCGCCAAGGCGGCCACCTCAAACAAAACATAAACCCATTAAACACCCCATTAAAAACCCATTAAATAACACCGCGGTGACCTCAAACGAATTCAAGGGCTTACATCCCATCCAAAATTTTCACACGCCGTGGTCCACCAATACCTACTGCAGTAGTCAATACGACAACTGTGGTAGTCAACATGGCAACTGCGCTAGTCAGTACGACAACCGTGGTAGTCAATATGACAACTGCGATAGTCAATATGACAACTGCGATAGTCAATATGACACCTGTAGTAGTCAATCTGACAACTGCGGTAGTCAATACTACAACTGCGGTTGTCAATATGACAACTGCGTCAATCAATACGACAACAGCGGTAGTCAATATGATAACTGCGATAGTCAATATGACAACTGCGGTAGTCAATATGACAACCGCAGTAGTCAATATGACAACTGCGGTAGTCAATACGACAACTGCGGTAGTCAATATGGCAACTGCGGTAGTCAATGCGACAACTGTGGTAGTCAATACTACAACTGCGGTTGTCAATATGACAACTGCGGTAGTCAATACGACAACTGCGGTAGTCAATATGGCAACTGCGGTAGTCAATGCGACAACTGTGGTAGTCAATACTACAACTGCGGTTGTCAATATGACAACTGCGATAGTCAATATGACAACTGCAATAGTCAATCTGACAACTGCGGTAGTCAATACTACAACTGCGGTTGTCAATATGACAACTGCGATAGTCAATATGACAACTGCGATAGTCAATATGACAACTGCGATAGTCAATATGACAACTGCAATAGTCAATATGACAACTGCGGTAGTCAATATGACAACAGCGGTAGTCAATACGACAACTGCAATAGTCAATATGACAACTGCGGTAGTCAATATGACAACTGCGGTAGTCAATACTACAACTGCGGTTGTCAAAATGACAACTGCGATAGTCAATATGACAACTGCAGTAGTCAATATGACAACTGCGATAATCAATATGACAACTGCAGTAGTCAATATGACAACTCCGGTAGTCAATATGACAACTGCGGCAGTCAATATGACAACTGAAGTAGTCAATATGACAACCGCAGCAGTCAATATGACAACTGCGATAGTCAATATGACAACTACGGTTGTCAATATGACAACTGCGGTAGTCAATACTACAACTGCGGTTGTCAATATGACAACTGCGATAGTCAATATGACAACTGCAGTAGTCAATACGACAACTGCGATAGTCAATATGACAACTGCAATAGTCAATATGACAACTGCGGTAGTCAATATGACAACAGCGGTAGTCAATACGACAACTGCAATAGTCAATATGACAACTGCGGTAGTCAATATGACAACTGCGGTAGTCAATACTACAACTGCGGTTGTCAAAATGACAACTGCGATAGTCAATATGACAACTGCAGTAGTCAATATGACAACTGCGATAGTCAATATGACAACTGCAATAGTCAATATGACAACTGCGGTAGTCAATATGACAACAGCGGTAGTCAATACGACAACTGCAATAGTCAATATGACAACTGCGGTAGTCAATATGACAACTGCGGTTGTCAATATGACAACTGCGATAGTCAATATGACAACTGCAGTAGTCAATACGACAACTGCGATAGTCAATATGACAACTGCAATAGTCAATATGACAACTGCGGTAGTCAATATGACAACAGCGGTAGTCAATACGACAACTGCAATAGTCAATACGACAACTGCGGTAGTCAATATGACAATTTGTTGTTAAAACCGTAATTTATTTTGACTACCTAATAGTCAATATAACAATTCACGATAGTCAATTTTGGTAGTCAATGTGACAACCACGGTAGTCAATGTGACAATTTTTGTTGAAAACCGAAATTTAAATTGACTACTAGGTAGTCAATATTACAATCCTCGATAGTGAATTTTGGTAGTCAATATGACAACCAAATTGTCATATTGACTACCGAAGTTGTTCTATTGACAACTTTTGTTGTCATATTGACTACCCAAAATTGACAATCGAAAATTGTTCTATTGACTATCCAGTAATCAATTTTTTAAAATCAGGTTGTTATATGGACTATTTTGGTAGTCAATACAACAATTTGGCCAAATTTCAAGTTGACTATCGACGATTGTTAATATGACGACTTTTTTTTTCTGTGTACATTACAGAGTTTTAAGCCAAACTCTTCTGTGTCACCTGTTAACTTCGGCAGAACTTCAATATGAACAAATCTATTCCTTTTTATCATGACACCAAAACTTGCCCTTAAGAGCCTGCAAAACAATACCTCCTACGGCCGGCCGATTGTGCAGGCACAGGTAGGAAAAGGCTTATATGCCTCTCTAGTATAGCTACTGAGTCAGTGCGGTGCCTCTCTTACCTGGTGTTTTCCACTTCGATAGTTGCATCATGTGTTTTGGAAAACGTGGTGACGATGACGATACTCCTTCACTTGGTGCGAGCTTGTGGTAAAATAAGGCAATGGTAATGGCAAAACGACAACGCTATAACGACACATATAACCGGCGAATGAGTGGTTGGGTAATTTCCCAAAGAATTGTTTAAGTGCTTGAACTTGCCACCAAGTGTGTCTCTAACTTTGCATCAGCTGCTGCATGTGTTCTGGTGTGTTTCTCTTTCTATATCGATCGACCTAGCTGGTTATGTGGCAAGGCTGAAATGAAAGATTGTTATGGGAACCGCTATTGCAGACAAATATGACTAATAAATACTTTTAAGATTCTTCAGGAACGTTTTAGAATGTTCTTCTTCTTCTTCTTATTCTAATACAAAATTTCCATGCTACCATGTTTTTCAACAATTTTTTTTTTTTTGTATGAGAGGAAGATTGTATCTTGGGTGCGCGAAGGAAGTGAAGGTATTTGCAGAGGGAATTACTGAGGAACGTGCTCTGATTGTCGGCCAATGCTTTTGAAATCGAATCGAAAGGAATTGAATTCCATTGAATATTCCAAGTGTGTGTAATATCACCAACAGGCGGTGCTGGAAGAGTTTTTAGATATTTGGTCTTCTTGTGTTTTATTGAGAAAGTGATTTTTTTTGTGTTAGCTCGCAACTGAATAATATGAGACGTGCCTTTAAGTTTTATAGCCGACAAAGAGTTTGAGTATTGGCGGAGATAAATTTGCTGAATTATTGAAAGGATGAGTTATTGCTTGTTGTATAGAACAGATAGTCAGATTGAGTGAAATATTGTATGGTCCCAGGTCTTTTGGATAATAATTGATGTCTTTTAAAATAATATGAAGCCTTAGCATAGTTCAGTGTTTTAAACTGGACAGTTCAATATTTAATTATTAAATACTTCAGCGACACGGTAAGAATACCAACCTCATCAGCAGAGTGAAAAATGGTAGCCACCAACTGATGGTAAAAGACATGAAGTTTTCAAAACCAGTGGTCGGAAAGACTTTTCGTTGGCCTTTTGGCAGCTAAATGGCAATACCGCTTGGGTTTTTTTTATGTCAGGTCGAAGATGTTGAGAAAGCCAACAGCAGGAATGAAGTTTTATCGGCAGGTATAACAGCTGGCTCAAGGTCATCAAGAACCGGTGCGTGCAGAGATAAACAAGGGAACATCATAGTAGAATCGCAGTCAATGCTGGGGATTTGGAAAGACCACTTCTGTAGATTGTATAACGGCGACGACAAACAAATCACCACCGCCAGACAGGAGCCTTTTATCGGACACGATGATAGTCAACAATTCCGTGAACCCGACCTATAGAAGAAGTGAAAACCGCAATATCACGGCTGAAATCCAACAAAGCCGCTGGAGCAGATGGTTTAGTTGCTGAGCTGTTCAAAGCAACAGGCGACGAGCTAGATAGGAGCATGCACCAAATCATCTGTAAGATATGGTCAGAGGAATGCATGTCCGATGAATGGAACCTCAGCATTTTTTGCCCTATCCTGAAAAAGGGAGATCCTCTAAACTGCGCCAACTATAGAGGAATAAGTCTACTAAACATCGCCTACAAGATCCTCTCTGCCGTAATATGTGAACGTCTGAAGCCTTTCGTCAACAATCTGATTGGTCCTTATCAATGTGGCTTCAGGGTAGGAAAGTCAACCATCGACCAAATTTTCACGTTGCGGCAGATCCTGGAAAAGACCTATGAACTCCAATTCGATACCCACCAAATTTTTATCGATTTTAAGGCCGCATATGATAGCATCTGCAGAGACGTAGTGCATAAGACTATGTCTAGTTTTGGCGTCCCTGCCAAGCTCGTTCGCTTGCGCAAAATGACGATGGAGAACTTTTACTGCTCCACCAATATAGGCAACGAGCTTACGAAATGTGTCGTGCGATTTGCTTAACATCGTTCTTGAGAAGACAGGGCAGAACTCTACCGTCAACACCAGAGGCACTATCTTCCAAAACTCTGTTCAACTGATGATATTGATAGAATGGGAAGAGCACAGCGTGATGTTAATGACGCTTTTGTAAAAACTGAAACAGAAGCGACAAAAATGGATTTAGCGGTAAATGAGGGAAAAACGAAGATATGCTGTCTTCGAGGAAGGACACCCAACACCGACGGCTCGGGCAGAACGTCACAATAGACACGTATAACTTCGAGGTAGTAGAGGAGTTTGTCTACCTAGGCTCCGCTATAAACACGGGCAATAACACCAGCGCCGAGATCAGACGAAGAATAACTCTTTCTAATCGCTGTTTCTTTGGGCTTAGAAAGCAATTGAGTGGAAAAGCCCTCTCTCGAGCAACTAAGGTAAAACTGTACAACACACTCATCATCCCAGTCCTGCTGTATGGTGCAGAAGCATGGACCTTGCCAAATCGGATGAAAGTGCCTTAAGCTGTTTCGAGAGGAAAGTTCTTCGGGTCAACTTTGGCCCCGTGTGCCCGTGTGCATTGAAGGGGAATGGCGAAGAAGATATAACAGCGAAGTTAACGGGTTGTACAACGTACGTCCGAAGTTGGGCTCGAGGGTAAACTGATGGGCATTCCTGGAAGCACGGATATTGCGAATTGTTTAAGGGGAGGAATGCAACTGGCTATTACTTTCGAGCACGTTCCGTAAAAGTAACGATAAGACAAAGAAAGAGACACGAAACATTACGACGGTGATCTAAAGGAGTGAATGAATCAGTGATGTATCTACCACCGATCATTCTTACTGCTCTTCTTTGTATACCATCCAAGAGGCCTTAGTATATAGCTGGAGCACCAGCCCAAAAATGTTAATTGTGCTCAAGTCTTATAGATAACCGCCAAATCAGACGGGGAGAAAAATTTCTTGCACCGTCTTAAGAAACCCAAACATCTTGCGGCATTCTTGGCGATATCGCGCAAGTGCTTGGTCCACAAGAGGTGATCAGTGATGCACATACCGAGAACCTCGAGGTGTTCGGTCTCATTGATGCAAGTACCACTCATTGACAGTGGCAAGGGGGGTATATCTCGCTTCAACGATACAAGACAGCATTGAATTTTCGAAGCATTA
>CAKKXW010000703.1:0-18027 GCA_920937365.1 Sphaerophoria rueppellii | reverse complement strand
CATTCGTAAACAAAACTGATTTGTTGTTTTTTACAATTTGGCTTACCGATAACAGATTAGCGCAAATATTAGGTACATAGTGAACTTTGTTAATTGTTATCTCATTCTGGTTGCTACCGTTTAACACCATTTGCTTTACGTTGCCGATACAATTAATTGAAATTTTATCGTTGTTTGCCACAACAACTTCTTTTTGTACAGGTTCACTTATATTTTCAATGATCGATTTGTGTTTTGTCATATGCACGGTGCAACCACTATCGATGTACCAATCTGATGGCAATTCACTAGATTGAACTATCAGAGATGAAAATAGCATGGCTTCACTTTTTTCATTTTTGTGTTGTTGCTTTTTTTTGTTCTTTGCTGTAGGGCAATTCTTGAAGAAATGTTGTTTGGAACCACATCCAAAGCAATGCTTTACATTCCTTTTTCGATTTTTGACTGCCAAAGCCGTCTCGCCAGTCCCACAAACCTTTGATTATCATGTGAGCTCGTGCACCGACCTTCCATTCAGAGTAATTCTCCCTGCCTTTGAGACGATTGAATGGAATTTGAGAGGTCATTTCTTCAGTTGAATTTTTCGTGTAATATTTGACAAGAATATTTTTACAATCGTCAGCTATATCTGAGATGTCTTCATACGAATCGCTTGCTTTAATTGCCTTAACTTTATCAACCATACGACAAGAATATATCAAGGCAGCTCGCAATTAGGTTAAGCGAAACAAAAATTACAACCAAGGAAAATTTGAAGGAAATATTAACCGCGGCAAATAAATTAAACCAAATATTACTTATTTCTGATAAAATAGGCTGCGGATGGCCCATAACCTGTTAGATTTCTATCGATGGAATTTACCTAAATTACCAGAGATAAAGTAAAACACACGAGGTCCTTTTGGTTACAAGAAAGAGAAGGAAGTGAAGTTTATTACATAAACGTCAAGTTAACAAAAGTCATTAAGTTTATTAGGCATGTTCAATTAACTTTCCAATAGTTATATTCTATTCATGACTCTTTTTTTATTTTTTATATTTTACGAACTTGACAAGTGTCTTCTACACGCGTATTTACTTTTTTTTTCTTTGTTTTTTTTTTTCTCATGTTTTTAAAATTTTTTTAATTCAAAATTTTGCATTTTTTTGTTTCTTTTTTTTATGACTTACAATTTCTTAATTCAAAACTTTAAATTACTTTGTGTTTCCTTTTATATCTGCTTGCATTAAGCAGTCCCAAACTCTTATCTTCCTTAATTCGTATGACCATCACTTTTTTTTATTTTATTTATTCCAAATTATTTCTAATTAAGTGCCGATACGATTAACAACCGTAAATGTAATCGTACTCGGTGAAAATGGACCCCAGCGCGTGCGGTATCTGGGGGGGAAAGAGGCGTGGGATTAAAAAAAAAAAAAGAGAGCGAACACCCGAAGTTGTGACTCTAGGTATTATATTATATTCTCTTTGGTTTTTATACAATGATCTTTGAGAGTATCTATTTTGTATGTGATGGATGGCTTTTGGCAAAATTTGATGCAAACTTAGTTCTGCGTTACCACAGTGTATTTTATACTGAAATTATCAAAAGTTCACAGAGGAAGACAATACAATTTAAATATTAAACACTTTCATACAATCACGTAATTCAAACTTGAAAGAAGGAACCCAAGTTGATTGAGAAAAAGGAAAGTAGATCTGAACAGTGTATTTTATACTGAAATCAATTAAAAATATTAAAAATGGTTTTAGGTACAAGCACGTAATTCAAACTTCGTGTATTTTTATGGGTTGACATCTAATGCACTGAGGAGGTATTATTTAATTATAATATTATATACCTCCTCTATGGTCTAGTTTTTGTAAATTTGTCGACTTATTGCTAGTGTATAGTTATAGGATAAATTTTGTATTGCATATGTAAATCGAAACAGATTTTGGAAAAATCCAGTTCAGTCGAAGTTAAGACTTTTTGAGTCAAGTAGATTTTAAGATATAAAGGATGATGTGAAGAAGGAAGTTATTTTCAATTTTTAAACAAAAATGGAAGTAAATCTTCAAGAGTGGTAACGCTGACCCTCCCCATTTTGAAATCGATTTCTCTGTCAGTACTAACGTAGGTTCTTCAAGAATTAAACAATCTTGAAAGTCGAAAGATGAATTATGTGATGCGAAGGGTGCTCGAATTCTTGAATTATCCGATGCTCTTGATGCAAAAGTGTTAAATGGAAGCTGCGAAGGAGACGCTTATGGAGAGTATACGTTTATCCGAGGGACTGCGTGCTCTGTTATAGACTATTGCTTCGTGTCTGGATTTTGGATTGACGCTCTGAGTTGTTTTAGGGTAGCAACACAAACTTATTCTGATCACATGCCTCTAGAAATTTCGAGTATTATTTTGGGACCAATACTTGCTGATAATGTTAGAAATTTAAAGCTATTACCAAAGTTGTATTGGAACAGTAACTTGCAATATGAGTACCAACAAAACCTTAATACACAAATAACCAAACGAGTGACAGAAAACAAACCACTTCGCATAGAAGAACTCAACCAAATCATAAAAGAAGCTGTTCTAGTTAACAAAAAGACAAGAAGAAAGGATTTGTTTATGCCAAAATGGTTTGATGCTGAGTGCCTTAAGGCTAGAAAAAAGTCATTCTCTTGTCTAAGACTTGTAAGAGAGTTTAGCGCACCTTACTTCAAGGCTATGTATTCTAAAGCTAACAAGGAGTATAAGCTGTTATGTTACAACAAGAGAAAACGTTATGAACAAGAAACAATCGTCACCTTAAACTCTGCAAACTGTTCACCTGATTTCTGGAAGGTCAAAACAATAAACGGGAGAACAAATCGGATTTCAACAACTTTACAAGCCTCCGACCTCCGTGATTATTTCGAAAGATTGCTTAATACTCCCAAATTTTCACCCTCGATTATCTACGCCGAACCGTTTTTTGTTGATGATTTCTTAGATGCACCATTTACATACCTCGAGGTGAAAAACGTCATTGAAAAAGCTAAAGCTGGGAAGGCTCCAGGAGAAGACAGAGTACCTGTTGAGTCTTACAAATATAGCACAACTGAATTTTTAACCGCATTAACGATGGAGTACAACAGAATCTTCCAAACAGGTGAAATCCCTGATAATTTTAAAAGAGCAATCATTTTTCCATTGCATAAAAAAGGAAGTTATGAGGATCCAGAGAACTACAGAGGGATATCGTTCTTGAATTCTTCAGCAAAGCTCTTAAGCGCCCTCATTTTCAAAAGGCTTACAACCTGGATAGAAGTCAGAGGGCAATTAAATGAATATCAAGCAGGGTTCAGGAAAAACTACTCGACTTTGGATCAGATATTTACATTGACAAACATTGCAGAAAGTTACAGAAAGCAGAGAAAAAAGCTTTATGCTTTTTTTGTGGACTTTCGAGCAGCCTTTGACTCCATTTCGCGTGAAGCACTATTTTATAAGCTCTATAAAAACGGAGTTTCTAGTAAAATTGTCATGCTATTAAAAGCAATGTACGAGAAGAATGTGGCTTATGTTTGGGATGGCGACACTGTTTCAGACGATTTTGCATCGGAAATGGGAGTAAAGCAGGGATGTGTCTTAAGTACGCTTTTATTCATCATTTTCTTAAACGATATCATAGACTCAGTTGGTGGGGCAATCCAGTTTGGGAGTTTAAGAATACCTGGATTACTTTTTGCAGATGACATCGTATTCTTGGCAGATTCCGTCGATGGTATGCAACTCATGATGAATAGACTTGAAAATTATTGTGAACTTTGGAACCTCACTGTGAATTTAGATAAGTCTAAAATGATGATTTTCAGAGATGGAGGTGGAAAATATGCACGCAGCGAAAAATGGAGATTCAAAGGAGAAAATGTTTCTATAGTTCGAGAGTATAAATATCTTGGAGTAATCATCACACCAAATCTCACCATGAACAACCACTTTAGATAAAAACTAGCCGAAGCTAAAAGAGCTGTGTCTTCAGTATGGGGACGTTGCTTTGACAATTAATTTATTGAGCATAGCGCAAAAATCCAGCTCTTCCGTGCAACTGCATCCACAATATTGCTATATGCAGCTCAAGTTTGGGGATACCGCCGATTTGAAGAGGTAGAAAAGTTTTTGAGATACTTTTTGAAACGAATTTTCCGCCTGCCTTCGAATACACCAACGTACATGCTGCACCTAGAAACCAGGGTTTCGCCTCTGTTTTTGGACACACTCAAGCTGCACTTTAATTATATATTAAGAGTATTAGAAATGGGTGATAAGAGGTTACCCAAAATAGTGTTAAAAAACATTCTAGCCAAAAAATGAAACCTTGTCGTAAGCTGGGAAGACCTCGGAAACGATTTAGGGGAAAGTGTAACCATCACAAGTAACACAAGCCCGGAGGAGTTAAAAACTGTTTTTAATTCACTACTTAACGGGGTAAACCACTTCGCCAACTATAAATTCAGAACGGATGCGCAATCTTCACTGTATAGAACCATCTACAGTCAGCTCAATTATGACCTCAATGAAAATACATACTTCAAAAACCGTTATTCCCTTAAAATGATCCAGTTTATTTTTAAAATAAGAGGTGAAATTCTCAACTTGAATTTCATCCCACATCGAGAAGACTTGCCAATTCTGTGTGCTGTGACCTATGCAATCTCAAAGAAAGAGAGGATGTGTATCATTTCATAGGAAGATGTCCAATTTTAAATGAATTTCGTGTAAGGTACTTCGGAGTGAACTCGTTGGATATGAATGGAGTCTTGGCTATTCTGAATGGTAACATTGGCTGGGAACTTCTGTACAAATTTACAACTACTGCACTTAGTTACAGACAGCGTATTATTGGAGGAGATTTTTAAGCTTTCCTATTTATATATAGTATTAACGAATTCGTCAATCTGGTAGAAGGCTGTATGCCAAACCTTATTAAACTTAGATAAATATAAAATGTTCTGTTAATCTTATGTAACAATTTGTTAAATAAAGTTCTAACTAACTAACTAACTACTAACGTAGGTTCCTCGTTACGGATTTTTTATTAGAAATACTACCCTTTGATTGTTGCTTTTGAATAGGTAATTTTTTGTACACACTGCGAACTACTTTTCTTATTTTTCCAGTTGAACAAAACAATAATAAAAAACAAAATCTTATAAGAGCACCAAAAACATGCATAATTATATAGTTTTTAGGATATGTTTAACACTGTGCGATCATGAAGAGGGTTTAAAGGGGTTGGTGTTTTTTCCCGGAAATCAACTTCCCGGATAACGATTGCCCGGAAAACACTTTCCCGCACTACTTTTTCCAGTGCAACGATTGCCCGGAAAACATCCTACCTTTTTTTTCATAGGAAACTAATCATTTTTTGTCACTCAAAGTTTTGAGAATTAAGGATATCGAAATCTGATACCTTTTTAGACTTTCCTAACAACCCTGAATTAGGCCCTTTTTGAAAAACATAAATTTTATGAGACACCAAGTCCTGAGAATCATTGAGAACGAAGCATTCCAATTTTTCGTTCAAATATTTCGATATAAGCAGTTGCTTTTTTGGGAAAATCAGTCAGTCCCAGATAATTTTTTAATAATACAAACTTTGTATTTTATTTGATTGTTTATAAAAGATATGTACTCTATTCCTCTAAAGGATAAAACGTTCTTTTCAGAACGAAGAAAAATTCAAAAAGAAATATGACCTTAAATTGTTAGTAATAATGTTTGAGACAAATGGCTCTACTATACTCGTTCAATTAACTGGCTAAAAAAGTTGAACCTGTTCCGGTATGATTCTATGACCTTACATCAGTTTTTGCAGCGTATGTCATCTAATTGTTGTTTAAGCTGTATACAAAGCTCTAGTAATTTGTTACTTAATGACTGCAAAAAATGTACAAGAATTTAACAAGATTTCCAAGAATGCAAGCAGTAAAAAAGGAATGCATTCTTTTGACTTCAAGTCGTTTAAGTGCTCTAAATGATTTTGTTTTACTAAAGACTTCAAAATTAACTCAGATAATACTGACATGAAGTCAAAATATTCGAAAAATAACTAAGTCTATAATCTCTTAAATGATTGCATTCGTTGACAGCTCTGAACCGTAGATACCTGGTCCTCGGTTGCAACTTTAAAATTAGAGCGACTTCCTGCGATTAGATATTTACTTATTTATCCGATTGTCTCCGAAACAGACAAGTGTCGGAACTCGGAACTAAAAATATTGCTGTATGTACCAGAAGTTGCATCTGCTAGATTGCACATCTATTTTTTCTTTCATACACAAAGGAGAATGACTCTCCAGACGCTGATTCCCGAAGTTTTAATTGAAACAAAATATCCACGATTATTCTTTACTATGAAAACATACAAAAATCATCAAAGAAATGTTATGAAGCAATTTAACAAAGCATACAGAGAGCTCTAATCGAAATTTTGGATTTATTTTTTATCGGCAAACTTTAGGATTCTCGTCAGCATTGTGGTTGTACAGGGTATCTGCTTTTGTTGATGCATCATTGGCAAGTCGGGAGTGCACGATTCAAAGTCAAATGCTACTCGTTGACAAACAAATGTTAATAATGTAAGAATATCATATGTTTTTCCATTGGCATCGAGTTCCTTACATAGGGATTGCATAAACCAAGATCCCTTGGTTGTGTTCCGCCAAGAATAGAATCCTTAAAGACATTTTTTTAAAAGGCGATAGCTTGAAAAACATAACATATCACTTACCTGGAATTGTTGAATAAGCAATAAGAAAGTCAGCATGTACTGGAATGCGGTAACTCATCGAAGATTCACCATCGGTTTCAGTTTTTTCAAGCGTTATGCCTGAATCTAAACGATCACCTTGGCAAGCTTGAATAAAGAACAATTTCGGCTTACCAGCGAGTGTCTTACAGTTTTGGGCTGTAAAACAATGTGCAATTGAATCGAGCTTGTATTGAGAATCTTTGGCATAGATGTAACCCATTTCACCGTGGGATAGAATTGCAACCAGAATACAATCACTATCGGTGTGATCCATTCGTGCCACTAAAAGGCAAATAAATATCAAAATTAAATATCTTTCGGTCCTGCGCAGAAATATTCTAACACAAGATAACATATCGCTATTTCTACGAAAGGACCTCGCAGGAAAAAATCACTTTTTTGGAATTAAGCTAAAAAAATGCACAAAAACCAGAGCCACCTTTTGGTATTTTTGGTTGAATGTTTGTTAAAAAAAAAATTAAATTAAAAACTCGAAAATACATTACCTCGTTAGTCTCAAAAGTGAGTTTTTGAGTCGTTTTTTACTGTTAAAATTTACTCGAAAAATATTAAACTTAATTATTCAGTGTTTTTTTGATTTAATAAACTAGCAGTTGGCCGGGACTTCGTCCGCCTCTACCTTATCCACATCTTCGACTTGTGCATCATGCACGCATGAGAATTTTGTAACAAATTTATTTTAAAACAGTGGACTCTCTCTCTAAATCAGAATTGTTCTTAACTCGTAGCCTTCAAAAAAAATAAAAAAACACAGAGTGCCGCACCAGCTGTTGAAAAGTCAAGGCCTAAGTGGCTTACTCTCATCAACAATTCTCTAGGTGCATGTGAAGAATTGAGGGGACCTACAATTTAACGCCGATTCCAAACGGCAAAGTTGATAACAGATTGATACTCTTGGAAGCTTTGTCACTTCTTCGCAAGAGGCAGTGCCCGTGAAAGATGAAATAAAAACTATGGGCACGAGTAGGACTCGAACCCATGACGTTCTGCTTAGCAGCCAACGCACCTAACCACTAAGCTACGGACACTACAACTCGTAGCCTTAATATATGTATAATTTTCCCCGTTTAACAACACTTTTCCGACCAAGCCAAATATATAGGCCTCATTTTAAACAAAAAAAACTAAATTGGAAGGCAAATACAAATATTGATGAAAGAGTAAAAAAGGCTACTGTTGCGCTGGCCAAATACTTCAGTAATCAGACCGATACTCATTTATGGTAGACCGCACTGGACAACATGGTAAATCTAAATAAACCTTTTAAAGTCCAGTGGTCAGCAGGTATGTGCATCACAGGAGCACTTCGCTCAACACCAACAGCAGCCCTGGAAGTGCTTTTAAACCTAACACCTCTTGACATCTTCTCCAAAATGGTGGCAGCCAGCTTATGGGTGAGGCTTATAGCCACCTGTCAATGGATCAGTAACACTGGTCAGATCTATCCCAGATCGCTTAGACTATACCACCCCAAAAATGCGTTTCGATAGTAGCTTCCAAATTTCAATCCCTTCAAGATCTTCCTTGAAAAAAAGAGAGACATCTGAAAGACAATACGGTACACTTCTACATAGACGGTTCAAAGACCGATTACGGCGTTGGAATTGGTATCTATTCGGAACAACTGAATCTCAGTCTATCATGTAGATTTCACAGTCAATGTAGTGTGTTCCAGGCAGAAGTAATGGCGATTAAAGAGGCACTATCCTGGCTCAAAGAAAACGTTATATCTTGCAATGATAAACGAATTTTCTCGGACAGCCAAGCCGCCCTCAAATCTCTCGCGTCTGTCTCCACGAACTCTCAAATAGTCCACTACTGTCGGTCATCTCTGAATGATATTAAGACACCACACCCGGATGATTCGCTGACCTTTGTTACACCATCACAACGAAAGCTAACGTAATCACATGTAAACAATTCACTGTCAAGAAAATCAGGGATCAGATTTAATTCAGTCAATGCAAAAATGTCGTATGGAAATGTTTGAGTTAGAAAAAAGGTTGGATGTTTTTCTACGGAGCCCTTTTACGTTTTGGCAGTAGATCGTAAGACAAGTTTTTATTGTCTGGCGAGAATTAGGAACATGTTAACTTATGTTAAAGATACTTATTACTACGATGGCGATTGCGTTGGTGATTCGAGATTTTCTTTGAATTTAAGTAATTTGAGTAGGAGGCCAAGTCATCTGAGACCATATGGGTAATAAAACTACTTGCTTCATGATAAGAGTAGTATATTTTACGGAGGCTGGAGATGTCGGTAGGGAGACCTTCTTGGTGAATAGAAAGCATTACTTTGGTTTCAGTCGTTCCATCAAATGCAGATAGTCAGGTTGATCATGCAGATAAGCTAGGTATAGTCGAACACTATCGTATATTCTATAATCTCTTAATCTAGCCATTGTGTATCGAGATTCAGTGGAGTTGGAAGTCTGCATAGCTAACTTGACATTAGGTGGGAAAAGTGTGTCGAGGAATTGGTGCTTAATTGATAAGGAGTAATTTTTAGATGAAGCTAGATCAGAAGATGCGGTATATGATGGGTGATAATTTCGATTTCTTTTTTGCAGAAGGACTAAGGGTATGCGAGAGAACGAAATTTGGATACTTGGATTTCGAGACATGAACTGGCAACGACCGACACAAAATGTCTCTCTAACTAACTTCATTAAAAGTAGAAAATGGTTTAAGTTCATTACTCTCCCATGAGTAACTACTTCAGTGGTATCACAATGGACTCTTGAGGTCTAAGTGAGTCAATAACAACTAGACAGCCATTCTAAGCTAACCTAGCAGCACTTTTCACTGATGCTTTGCTCTTATTATTCGTAATTTATTAGCGTAACGTTTTATAGCTTAAACCCTTCCTCGATAAATGGACTTTTCCACACAATTTGATTTAGTAGTTCCTGAAATCAACACGTTCAAGCAAACAACAGAGGCCTTTAAAAAATAATATTTCTTGACGTTTTTGCAACATTTGCTATTGCTCGCAGCATAATATAGCTTCAAGCACAGATAACAAATTTATACAGATGTCTCACCCTTATGGCGAGAAACGATATATGAAACTGAAAGCTACCAAAAAAATAAGCTTTTTCCAAAAGCTTTAACACATTCACTTAATCCAATAAAATCTATTTTGGCTCATCTCATCTCCTATAAATGAATACTTACACAAAGAAAAAAGCTCCCGAAAGCTCCTTGTCTGTTAAGGCTTTGTCTGTTAAGGGCAAAAAATGATTCATTTTTTTCTGCAGGGATGAGACATCTGTATAAGTTAATTATCTGTGCTTCAAGCCTTCTTCGTAAAATGGACTATCAAACAAAAAGAGAATCATACCATTCGAACCAGTAGTTCCAGAGATTACCGCGTTCAAACGAACTAACTCTTCAGCTTTATATATTAGTATAGATAGATATAGATTGGCTACAAGGAATATAAATTGGGGCACTCAGCCGATACCCTCAGTCGCCAGTGCTATGTGTATATGTAGTTCGTTGCTTTTATGTGCGAAGTACTGTGATATCATCATAAATAGGGGCAAATACATACGAGGGCCTTTCCGTGCTTTAATTTCAGAATACTTTGATACATACGAGGTACTGCAAAAACAGCTTCTTAGTGATTGTGAAACACAACCCAAAAGTTCTAACGAGGTCCTTCTGTAGAACCAGCGAAATCAATATATGATAAATTGAAATAAGGGATCATCTATACCAACATAACTGACGAGCATATTTACCTTCATCAATGATTTTTTGTATTTCTTTCAGTTTTTTATCTTTGTGAATAATGACCTCAAACTGCAGATTTTTCAGTGAAGTATATAACCGCTTGCAGTCCTCTTCGGTCCCAGATCTCGATTTGAGGGATGGTATTTCAAAGCATTCATGATTGAAAATAAGCGCGAGACCACGATTTTTGTGCTTCATGTTGTATTCGGCGGCATGGCGTTCAGCCGGCATACGCGCCAATAATCTGTTACTACCTGCATAGCATCTGGGGATTACAGCAAAAAAACAAACAAAAAATGAAACAATTTGAGTGCAATGAGAACTAAATAAAAATTACGATTGCAATTTTTTATTAATGCCAAGATAGCTCACTAAAAATCATGCATCATGAGCTTGACACAAAAAAGTATGAACTTGGTTGGCCGTATATGGACTTGAAATACATTGACCGGTTCATTAAATTGGTCATTTTCGGACTCTAGGTCAATAAAGATAATAATTGTTTTTATTGCAATAGTTTTATGTATTTTACTGACTTACTAGACAAACAAAAGAATTTTTTTCCAGCTAGTCCAGACGTCGATATAAAATAACAAAAATTTACTCACGCTTCAGTGATAAAAGCATCGCCGATATCATTAGAATTTACTTCTTTAAGATCTTCGGCCATGGTCAACTTGTTAAAACTTCTGTTTTCCTTGTTATTTTAAGCTATTTATTGACACTAAAGACTGAAGATATAAAATTGAATATTGAACCAGTAAATAAGTAAGGATAAAATATTATTTTGGATTTTGGCGACCAATCGATCTGTCAACTTTTTGTTTAGACTTTACAGTAGGCTCTGTGTGTCTGTGTACGGAACAACGAACAACGATATATCGATATTTTTGCTCGATGTGTTGATATTTCATTTTTCGATATTTCGATGTATCGATATAAAACTCCGAGTATCGAAAGGCTTTTATATAGGCGTTTTTCTTTTTTAGTTCGGAGCTCTGAGCTCAGAGTCTTCTGAGCTTGCTGAAAAGACTCTGAACAAAGTTAGCTCTGAACATTTTCTGAACGTTCTGATGTAATTTTGAAATCCAATTCAGCACTTAATATTCATGATTTTTTGTATTTGCATAATTGTATTAATAAATAATATAATAGACTATTATTTTTAACAAAATTTTTCCTTTTTCCTTCACCATTTTAATAATTTTAAAAATGTCTTTTCATTTTACCAAATCTCACATGCTTGACATTTGTTTGTTCAGGCCTTTGTATATATATTTGGGGGTATTATCAAGATTGGTTTTTTGCTTGGTTTGACATATCTTCTGTCAAACCAGGCAGAGAACACACAATACAAACTATGTAAAAAAAAATGGTTATCTCTGCTTGTAACCAGTAGTCGCTTCAGTCGAATTCCATTTCGATTATACCTGTTAAATTAAAAAGGTTCAGGCATTTTGCTCACAATGCTTGATCTCTTTTTTTTTTTCTGAGCGCGTCGGTCGAACTCTGAAGACTCAGAACAGTGCTCTGACAAAAAAAGGAATGTCGTTTTCCATTAGTCTTTTTTTGACGTTTCTTGTTCTAGCACCAATGGAACGGGTTATGATATATGTCATTCTTCGGCCGATTCTATTTTCAAAACAGAAGAGTTCTGCGCTTCTCAGAAGCATTCTGTCTGTCAAAGTCAGTTCAATGGAATGGTTTCAGAACACTTCTGGACTCTTCCGAATCCTTCTGCACGACCAATGGAAAACGACATAACACAACTTTGATGCTCTGAACACACTGAAATAAAAAAGAAACACAATTTTTTAGTTTGGCAGATCAGGCTCTGTTCAGATGTAAAAAGAAAAACGCCTTACATTTGGGGAATAGTCTCAAGATGGAAAACGATGGTGGTGGCATCTTGACAATTATTAACAGAAGCCGTTTTTTTTGTTTACATAAGTTTGTATTATGTGTTCTCTGTATTGGTAGTACTAGCTGTTCCATATACAAAGGTCTTGGCGTCATGGAGGGCAAACAACTTCACTTAGGTCGAAATTCATTAAACAAGAAATATGAAACATACCTTTTCCTGTAAGATTATTGAAAATTTAAAATTAAATATTTACTATTTTATCTTCTTTGTTAATTGTTTATGTTAATCTGTACAAAAACTGCCTCCTGAGGGCTATGTTTTTGGTTTTTGTTTTCCAACTTCTTTCTCTTGCATCCCTTACGTATACTAAGATCTTCATTTCCTGAATAAAAAAAGAAACTCTTTAAGATACAAACTATTGAAATATTAAGAAAAATAACAAAAACAAATTGTACGCAAATCGCGCCTTTGTTTGTCCTCCACCACAATTGAATAAGAAGTACAGGAAGGGGTCTTATGAACAAGAATTGAAGCAATTTTCTAAGTAGTGTGAGTTTCACAAACACAAGCGCATTACAACAGGGCTGGTCTGCAGTTGAATAGTTAATCTCAGGGGCGCCAAGCAAAATTTGATTAAATCAAGATTTCATCGATTTAGCTTCAACTTTTTTTTTTTCAATCTCAATTCTTTTTTTAGGAAGCATGGTGTTTTAACACTTAAGATGCACTGCAGGGTTTTTAAATTTTAATTTTTTTATTTTCCAGTACATTTTCTTGATTTTTCATCCGTAATTCATCACGTTTATTACGCCTATTGTAATACAACCAACAAATAAAAACGTTTCGAAACATGCTGGAAGAACTATTCAAAACAACCGTGCACACTACGGGAACTCAACGAATTGCAGCGCCTTACCATCACGAACAGAAATAATACACCCCTGAACTCGACTGACATCACAGTCAAAGTTTGACAGCACTTACCCTTAAAATCGACAGCACATACCCTAAAAATCCACATCATCGGCCATTTTTGTTGCTTCACTCACGTACACTGTACATGTAGCTAACAGCGCTTCCTATTCTTCTTATTCAATGGGCTAACCTCACAATAAAACTTGGCGGCCCACTAGATGGGTCCGCCTGCAGCCTTCGAATTGAGTTCCAAACTCCTAACAAAAAGACAACATTTACAACAAACTACGCAAATATGACACCCCTTTTACCACTCACCACTTGCCACGGTTTTTTTTTTTTTTCTTCTTCGTGGCTCTTCCTCATTGATTGTTTTGTTTGTTTTCAATTTATGTTTTTGTTAATAATTTTTTTTTTCAGGGGTCACTTTTTTTTTTTTTTTTTCTTAACTTGGGTTTTTCCTTGGTTTTTTTTCTTCACAATTTAAGTTTTATTGTTTTTTTTTTTTTTGTATTAAGACCACACCACATAAAAATCTCGTATTCTCTTCTAGAGATTCCTTTCCATTGAATAAGAAGTACAGGAAGCGCTGTTAGCTACATGTACAGTGTACGTGAGTGAAGCAACAAAAATGTCTGATGATGTCCATTTTTAGGGTATGTGCTGTGAATTTTAGGGGTATGTGCTGTCAAACTTTGACTGTGTTGTCAGTCGAGTTCAGGGGTGTATTATTTCTGTTCGTGATGGTAAGGCGCTGCAATTCGTTGAGTTCCCGTTGTGTGCACGGTTGCTTTGAATAGTTCTTCCATCGTGTTTCGAAACGTTTTTATTTGTTGGTTGTATTACAATAGGCGTAATAAACATGATGAATTACGGATGAAAAATCAAGAAAATGTACTGGAAAATAAAAAAATTGAACATTAAAAACCGTGCAGTGCATCTTTAGTGTTAAAACACCATGCTTCCTAAAAAAAGAATTGAGATTGAAAAAAAAAGTTGAAGCAAAATCGATGATATCTTGATTTAATCAAATTTTGCTTGGCGCCCCTGAGATTAACTATTCAACTGCAGACCAGCCCTGTTGTAATGCGTTTGTGTTTGTGAAACTCACACTAATTAGAAAAATGCTTCAATTCTTGTTCATAAGACCCCTTCCTGTACTTCTTATTCAATGTTCTTTTCACATTAAGCCCATGCCGAAATCTTTCAGATCAGACAACTCATCCCAATCCCCGATCAAAAAGCGTGATCTCTTGTCTTTTGTGTCCCCATCGACTTCGACCTAGCGCCACCTACTAACAAGCAGAGAAAGCTATTGTTTTGTATAGGTTTTTATTGAGCAAAAATGAAGCAGAGTAAATTGAACGTCAATCTTGATAATTCCAGTATTAGATATAGAAATCCTAACCCCTTTGTATTCACATTTGGGAAATAGTCTCAAGATGGCAGGCGATGGTGGCGCCATCTTCAGAATTTTGACCGAAACAGTTATTTTTACCTAAGTTTGTATTGTATGTTCTCTGCTTGGTCGGCCTTCGTAACAAAATGTTTGGATTTGTTTGAATCTATTCAGACAAATACGAACACAAAAGAAGGTCGGCGTTGTTCTGAACCGTTTGCTAGTGGGGAGCTACCCACGTTACAGTCGGGCACTAAAGTGTATAACAAAAAAAAAATGCAATTCACTACAACATAAACATGCGTTGAAAAAGTATAAATAAAACTTAATTCTAATATAACAGTAGCAACATAAGGTTATATCACAGATTTATATTGTCAAAACTTGGTATCGAGAATATATGATCAGTAAAATATCACAGTTGGAAATATCTAAACTAATATCACAGATAACAAAAGTTTTAAATATCACAGTTTTAGCTTATTAAATTAGTATCACAGTTTTAAGACTATGTTTAAGGGTGTAAATATCACAGATGTAGATGTATAAATACAATAAATAAAAGTAAAACGTTAAAATATAATAAATAACACTAAAATAACACAACATGCAATAAATATATAAATTAACATAAAGAACTACAGTTAAACACATAATCACGAACATGCACAGTCATATTGGGCCAGTAAAAATATTGCCTAATCCGGTTAAGGGTTTTTGCAATGCCTCCATGAGCGGCGTTAGGGGGATCATAGGCCCTACGAATGATGCATTCCGTGAGTTCAAAAGGAACCCACAGGAGCCAAGCATGCTCATGCATCGCTTCATCTCCTACTTTCTTCAGGGCCTTCTTATAAATGAAGCCATCTACTACCTTCAGATCAGGCAATTCTTCCTGGTGATCGCCTATCGTCCGAACCAAGTCCGTATACTCGTCGGATTTGAATTCCGCCGACTCCAAGTCAATCATCGGAGCAACGTCTTCGAGAACCAAAGAATCTACTTGTACCCGAGAAAGAGTATCCGGTACTACGTTTTGACTGCCTTTACGGTGCTGTACGTCGAAGGCATAGGACTGCAGTAGCAGACTCCACCTGGCGAGTTTACCACTCAGGTCCTTCATGCTCATTAGCCATTGAAGGCTAGAATGGTCAGTTATGACACTGAAGTCCATCCCCTCGACATACGGCCTGAATTTCTTCACAGCCATCACTGCGGCCATACACTCCTTCTCAGTGACACTGTAGTTCCTCTGGCACTTATTAAATAATAACGCAAATGCAGTCTTATCCCTACTCTGTTTTTCCAGCGGTATTTGCCAGAATGCTTCTTTTAGGATCGATACTACTCATGTAGATCGCATCCGGTAGTCGACTGGTGAGTACCTCGATATGGGGGAGAGGGTTAGCGTTCTTCTTCGTCAGTGAGTTCACCTTGCGAGAATCCAGACACAGTCTGTTCTTGCCGGGCTTTCGCAAGAGAACCACTGGCGAAGACCACGGGCTTTCACTCTCCTCGATAACGCCAAGACTCAACATTCGATCTAGCTCTTCGTACAGAATGGCTTGTATCGCTGGGGAAACAGGGTAGTGACGCTGCTTCACCGGAAGTGCATCTCCTGTATCAATGGCGTGATCCATGAGCGACGTCTTTCCTAGACCATGTTGTTCAACACATAAAAATCTCTCTCTGGCTGCATCTAATCTGGCCAGTTGATCAGTGTTCAACTGATGAGCATTTAAAGAATCTGATTGTTCGTCAACCCTGATACTACTTATGAGGTTTGGAGCTAATTGGAAAAGTTTCCAAAAGTCCACCCCAAGGTAGATCTCCTGGTCCAAACTTGGAACGAGGAAGAAAGTCATTCCTTCTGCTTTTCCCTTATATTTAATTTTTAGCTCGACTTTGCCCACGATTGATTGACTTTTTCTGTCGGCGGTCTTCACTCCGGGAAAGAAGGGGGTTACAGGATAGCCGCGATCGTGGACAAAATGCATACAGTTCTTCCCGAGTATGCTCATACTAGCTCCACTGTCCAACAAACCTAACACCTCCTTTTCCTCCATCTGGATCCGAGCATACGGCCGAGGATCCGAAGTCAAATTGACCACCGAGGAAGAAATCCTGATCCTGACTTCTCTCCGTAACCTATATCTGGCCCTAGCCTTTAAAATTCTTTTCGACACTAAACACAAAGACGAATTAAAAATGCGTGCCCTAGCCTCCTCATATTCCTTAATTCTTATATGTAGGGGTCTTAAAATCTTCAAATTTTTTTCTTCTTCCCTATTTTCTCCCTTCTTACTATCCTGTCCTCTTTTTAATATTTTTCGCTGGTTTTGTTCTTCCCTCTCTTCTTTAGTTTGTACCTCAGTTCCCTCCTCTACTGGGGATTCTGTTGAGCACCCGAACGCGAGGTCCCCAGACCCTTCGCGTTCCTGGCCCCGTTTCCCGGATGACACTTGGGACAGCATGGAGTCTTCACCCCCTCCAACCCGCAACGGTAGCAAGACAACATACTCGGCTTCGCAATCGAAGTATGTATGGCCCTGCACCCTGCAGTTCCAACACACCAGAGCGGACGCGTTAGCATATTTCCTCGGAGGTACACTTGCACGCGCAGTCCCGAATTTGTACGCTGCCACTTGCTCGTCGGAGGGATCCTCAATGGGATCGTCGAACTCTAGCTCGTTAGCAGCGTACTGCGGATAGGGTTTTGTCGTCTGCACTTCTCTCCACAGAAATGCTGCTTCCGCTTCCATACAAGCCGTCCTAAGCTGATCCAAGGAGAAGAACTGTTGAGGATACACCAGCTTACCTATCCTTTCATTGAGGTTACGCTTGAGTATCCTCACCATTTCTATTTCCGGGATTTGGACTCTCAACTGGAACCTCATCTTGTTGATGGCCCCAAAGAACTCCTCGCTGCTCTCCTAAGAACTCTGCCTACGATCCATTATGTCTCGGAGAATTTCATAGTCGGACCACGTATTGCGATACCGCCTAAGAAATGCCTCCTTGAGCCTGGACCAGTCAGGTCTTGGACAGTCTCGTTGAAACTGCCAGAACCACTCGTAGGCTGAATCCTTGAGGAGCAGGTGGAAGTCCCTCAAGACCTCAATCCATGGGCAACCATACTACCTCTGGAGAGTTTCCAGCCGAAAGACAAAATCCTCCGCAGTCATCGTCGAAGTCACCCCGTCAAACTTGAGACCCAACTTGTCGACGTGGATAGGTGGCCTTAACGTCGACTGTGGGACCGGACTCGGATACATCGGCCAATCATACGGACCTGGATTGCCATATGG